>PVHX01010198.1:0-24760 GCA_004024805.1 Geosciurus inauris | reverse complement strand
GCACTTGCCTAGCATGTGTGAGGCACTGGGTTTCAATTCTCAGCACTACATATAAATAGATAAATATAAAGGCCCATTAACAACTAAAAATATATTTAAGATTTTTTAAAAAAGAATATACAGGGGCTGAGGTTGTAGCTCAGTGGTAGAGCACTTGCCTAGCATGTGTGAGGTACTGGATTCGATCCTCAGCAACACATAAAAATAAATAAAAAATAAAGGTCCATCAACAACTAAAAAATATTTTTTAAAAAAAGAATATACAGGGCTGGAGTTGTAGCTCAGTGGTAGAGCACTTATCTTGCATGTGTGAGGCCCTGGGTTCGATCTTCAGACTATATAAAAATAAGTAAATAAAAGTATTGTGTCCATCTACAACTAAAAATTGAAAAAAAAAGAGGAATATACAGATGTATCTACTTATGTTACAGAATAACTCTAGAAAGATTAAGGGGAAATAGGACAACTCTGCCAGTTACACATATTCATATATATATATATTTTTTGGTACCAGGGATTGAACTCAGGGGCACTCGACCACTGAGCCACATCCCCAGCCCTATTTTGTGTTTTATGTAGAGACAAGGTCTCACTGAGTTGCTTAGTGCCTTGCTGTTGTTGAGGCTGGCTTTATAGGCGCGCACCACTGCGCCTGGCCATATTTATCTTTTGAATGCTATTTTTCTTCCAATCTTAACACCTAAGCAGAACTCCTCAAATTCCTTGGAGCTATCTTTGAGCTCAGATGAGCTGAAACTTACCTCTCAAAGGGCTGGCACAGGAACCTGGCTGGGTCCCGTTCCTTGAAGCCCAGTCCCTTGCTCCTCTTGGTACCTGCCTTGGAGGCAATTTCGAGGCAGAAGATTCACTCTCTCCTTCCTGGACTTTGCTGCTGTGCAGCTTCCCCGCTAGCTGACTGGGGATTGTCCTCTTTGGATCTCCATCCTAGCCAAACCCACTTCCCAGCACCCCCCTGCCCTCATGCCTACAGCCATGTGTTTTTTCCTTTCTTTTCTTTTCTACTCCCCTTTTCCCCTTTCTTTTCTCTCTCTTTCTGGTACTAGCAGTTGAACCCATGGGTGTTTAACCACTGAGCCACATCCTCAACCTTTTTAATATTTTTATTTTGTTTGTAGCAGGGATTGAACTCAGTTGCTTAGCACCTCGCCATTGCTGAAGCTGGCTTTGAACTTGTGATTCCCCTGTCTCAACCTTGCGAAGTGCTAGGATGATTACAGGCGTGCGCCACCACGCCTGTCCCCAGCCCTATTTTGTGTTTTACTTAGAGACAGGGTCTCACTGAATTGCCTAGCACCTTGCCCTTGCTGAGGCTGGCTTTGAACTCGCGATTCTCCTAAGCCTCCCAAAGTGTTAGGATTACAGGCGTGCCCCACCATGCCCTGCTTAATATTTTTATTTTGAGACAGGGTCTCACTAGGTTTCTTACAGCCTTGCTGAGTTCCTGAGGCTGACTTTGAAACTGTGATCTTTCTGCCTCAGCCTCCAGAGTTGCTAGTGTGCCACTATGCCCGGCTTTAGTGTTTGCAGAGCCTGGCGCTCCTGTGCCTCTCCTCTGGTTGCAAGTGACACAGGTCACTTAGGGCTAAAAGTCTAGGAAGACCTGAAAGGGCAAATGCAATGGTTCCAGGAGCTGCGGGAGGTCAACTCTGTTGCTGGGCCTCACCTCTATCTCCATCACTTCTCGCTTTCCAACTCACCCCACCCCACCTGCAGCCAGTCGCTGCTGCTGCTACTACCGTTCCTGGGGCTCTCAACCTGGTGAGTGGCAGATGTGCCAGTTCTGCTAGGTTCCAGTGGCAGCTAGACCCTGCAAATGCCCATCTCCGCAGCCACCGATGTCCCCCAAATGTCCGCCAGCTCCATGGATGCCAGGAGTCAAGGACATTGGAGAACATGAAATAGGTCAAATCTATTCTCCGGTCTGAGGCATCCAGAAAGAACCGGGCCTCCAGAGCTCGAGCACTCTCCACTCTCACCCTACACTGGGTTGTCCCGTTCCCCACCCTAGTCCAGGCTGGGGCCCTTCTGTTTCACCCCATCTGGGTGTCAGCCTTCCTGGGACCAGACTCTTAAGGTCCCTGCAGACCTTGGCTACCACAGGCGGGGACAGACAACTCAGCTCAATCCAGGGCCAAGAGGCTGATGTAAGGGGTCTGGAGGACACAGAGCCTGGCACAGAGGTGGTAATCACAAGAACCCGCCAGTAAGCTGGGAGTTCAGGTACAGATGAATGGCAGCGCTAGGATAGGTCAGTCAGTGCAGGTACAAAGCACGCCTTCAAGGACCCTGCATGAGGTGGCCCACATTCCGTGCAGTCTTCCACACGCCATCCCAGCTTAGCCTGTGCAATGCCCCGAGTGGATAGATGGTGCTCAGGTCCATCCCGCCCCTGGGTTCCCTTTCTTTCGGCCCCAATAAAGGCAACTGGGAATAAGGAGAATGCCTGGACAACTACCCCAACCCCCTGTGGGGCCAGGATCCAGCAGCAGTGGCCACATTCCAAGTTCTCCCATTGGGCCAGTAAAGAGACCTGCAGATCTTGGCCTTGTCCTAAAACATCATGCGACAGAAGATGGACCACAGCCCCTTGGGGATAGCTTCTGGGAGCTTGAAGCAGCGTAGAAGAGGTTCACTGGCACAGTTGTTCTCAAACCTCGCTGCCAGTAACTTAAAAACCTCGAGCGCCGGGGCTGGGATTGTGGCGCAGTGGTAGCATGCTTGCCTAGCATGCGTGAGGCACTGGGTTCGATCCTCAGCACCACGTAAAAATAAAGATATTAAAACAACTAAAAAATAAATATTAAAAACAAAAAAACAAAACAAAACAAAACCCTCCAGCGCCCAGATCCATGAAATCAACCTACAGTGGCACTATGGGTTTCCACCATACAGCGCTGGAGGACCAGCGATGTGAATGAGAGGGGTGGAGGTCTTGACAATCTGGATCAAAAAAAGAGACAGGAGCATTAAGACAGCCAAGGTAGTTCCACATTGGAGAGGGTCCTAGGCCTGGATTCCTCCCATATTTTCCCTTTTCTGTTCAAGCAATAATCTTTCTGGACCTGGGCTGGGCTCCACAGTACCCCAAATAGTGTGCATGTGTGCAGTTAATAGGGATTGAGCCCAGGAACGCTTCGCCACTGAGCTACACCCCCAGCCCTTTTACTTAGGGTAGTGCAGCTCTTGTGAACAAGGCCCACCAGCTCCCTGCCCTCAAGGGAGAACCAGTTTGTGCATGAAAAGACTGCAGTCTGGTATAATGGGCTGGGAGGAGTGTGACAGTCTTGGCCAGAGAGGAGACTCCCAGAATGAAGGCTCAGGGGACCCTGTGAGAGGAGCCTAGGGGTGTCAAGCTTTTGCTGTGGTGTAAGGTTTCTAACTCTGGTCACTGGCCTCTCAAGTTAGTACTAACCTAGCAGCAGAGAGACAAGGAGGGAAAGCCATACACTGGATGCACTTCCAGGGATTGTCACACAGGAAACCCGACATTGTTGGCCAAGACATACTTTTCAGAACAAACTGTTCTTCACCGGTGTCTCCAGAGTATTGTTTATTCCAATAATTTCAGTTTTGATTTCAGGACATGTTTTCGCTGGTTAGAGTGGTGCACACCTGTAATCCCAGCAACTGGGGAGTCTGAGGCAGGAGGATTACAAGTTCCAGGTCAACCTCAGCAACTTAGCCAGGCTCTGCCTTAAATTTTTAAAAGAGCAGATGGGTGCAGTGGTGCATGCCTGTAAGCCCAGCACTTTGGGAGGCTGAGACAGGAAAATTGAGTTCAAAGCCAGCCTCAGCAATGGCAAGGCACTAAGCAACTCAGTGAGACCCTGTCTCTATATATAACACAAAATAGGGCTGTGAATATGGCTCAGTGGTCAAGTACCCCTGAGTTCAATCCCTGGTGCCAAAAAAAAATTTAAAAAGGGCTGGGGTAGCTCAATGGTAAAGTGCCCCTGGGTTCAAACCCTGGTACCATTTAAAAACAAAAATAACAAAAATTAGGGTGTAGTTCAGTGGTTTCAATCTCTATATTTTAGCAGTATAGTTCTGTGTAGTATACAGATTGGCACTGAGGTTTTACATAAGAAAATTTGGACTTTTCAGCAGGCACAATAGCACACACCTATAATCCCAGCAACTTGGGAGGCTGAGGTTAGGAGGATTGCAAATTTTGAGGCCAGCCATGGCACTTAAGGAGCCCCTGCCTTAAAGTAAAAAAGAAAAAGGGCTGGGGGACATAGCTCAGTGGTGAGGCACATGTGAGCTCAATCCTCAGTACTGTGCACACACACAAACACACATAAAATATGGACTTCTCAATACGAACAGTTAGTTATCAGAATAAAAGGGAAGTCAAGCCGGGCATGGTGGTGCACGCCTGTAATCCCAGCACTTTGGGAGACTGAGACAGGAGAATCACGAGTTCAAAGCCAGCCTCAGCAAGGGTGAAGCACTAAGCAACTCAGTGAGACCCTGCCTCTATATAAACACAAAATAGGGCTGGGAATGTGGCTTAGTGGTCGAGTGCCCCTGAGTTCAATCCTTGGTACCAAAAAAAAAAAAAAAAAAGGGAAGTCAAAGATAACAGGGATGTGGGGGAAGAGCCCTGGCTGAAGGATGTATAAACCTTTAAGGAAGTCAGAAGGCTCACCAAGACCTCAAGTGTCCCTTGAAGTTCCCCCAAAGGATGATCATATTTAGACAGAAACAGAAAAGGATTTAAGCCAGACAGGCTGGGTGCAATGGTGCATGCCTGCAATCCCTGCAGCTCGGGAAGCTGAGGCAGGAGAATCACGAGTTTAAAGCTGGCCTCAGGGGCTGGTTTATGGCTCAGTGGTAGAGCGCTTGCCTAGCATGTGTGAGGCACTGGGCGCGATACTCAGCACTGCATATAAATAAATAAAAGGTCCACTGACAACTAAAAAGCACTATTAAAAAAAAAAAGTGTGCCTCAGCATCTTAGCAAGGGCCTAAGCAAGTCTCCTAAGGGAGACTCTGTCTAATAAAATTTAACAAAGGGCTGCAGGGGCTAGGGTTGTGGCTCAGTGGTAGAGTGCTTGCCTAGCATGCGTGAGGCACTGGGTTCGATCCTCAGCACCACATATAAATAATAAATAAAATAAATATCTATCAACTAAAAAAAAAGGGAGCCAACTAGCCAGCCAAGTATCCTGCCCTGCCTGGGATAGGGCTACTTGCTTTCCAGGACTTCTGCTTGAAACCATTTAATTCTGGTTAGCTTATGTTCAACAAATACTTAACAGAAGGCTTCAGATATGGGTCCCCAGAAGAAAAAACACCCAATTTATCCATGGTGGTACAACACACGGGAACCACTGCCTCTTGCTCAGAAGGCCAAGAATGAGCACCAGGGTCTCCTATAGCACCCACTATGCCCACACAATGGGAGAAAATTCATTTTCCTTTTTTGGAGAAAGGATCCAAATATCTGAGTTTCAGAAAGGGGGGTGCTTTTGTGTGGCAGTGGCAGCAGCACAGGGGAAGGAGAGCTCTGAGGAACACCAGGGGTGTCACCACTGGTTAACTGCTGGGGAACTTGGTAGGGACTGACTGAGTAGACACTGAAACACCAAAGGTGCTACCACCACCGGCTGATGCAAATTTTATTGAGACAATGTACAAACAGGCCATGGAAACAAGGGTTTTGATGCTGGGACCAGAAACGTAAAATGGAATACAAAAATAAAAAGGCACTAATCTGTTAAGAAAAGACACTCAATGTATTCTAAGAATATAAGTCATTTAATACTGTTAATTTTATAGCACAAAATAAAACAAGCTATGATCCCCAAAAATAATTTTAAAAGCTTACAGAGAAAATATTATTGCCTGAAGTTTACGATCTTTAAGTTACAGGTCAAAAGAATTTTATGTTGTTGTTTTAAAACACACAGTGAAGACCGTCAAGAAGCAAGGCCACTGTTCCTCCGGCAGGGACAACGATCCTGTCTCAGGAAACTGTCTTTCTACTCCTTTAGAATATACAACCAGCTCAGTGTTCACACTGACAGCAGTTACCAGGGACATGGCTCTCTGGTCCCAGTGGGTGGAATTTGAGGCAGAGCTCAGTGATGTCCACAGAAAGCATTAGTCTTAGGTACTGTGTTAAAACAATCAAGAATTCACTCATTTTAAGAGGTTAATGAACATATTAAAGGATTAAATTATAAACACCTGGCACAAAAACACATCATCCCTTTTCAAAAAATAAAATGTTCATATTCCTCTGAGCAAATATTACAAGAGCAGTGGCCGTCTTGTCTCAGGCCTGTCTTGTCTGTAAACAGCTGTAAAGGAAGGCCAGCACAGTGCCAGGGGTGCAAAGCTCCAAGGAGAGTGCAGCAGTCCTTTCCTCCTTTCCATGAGCACAGAAGGTGTTGAGTCTGGGTGGCCAAAGTCACCAACGGCAGCTGGTCAATGTACTCTCTTTGTTAACCATGTCATCAGGTGGTTATGGAACAGTGCACAAATGACAAGGATGACTTGTGTAGTGGAGGTCCTTTTCAGGACAAGTAAGTTTTTAATCAGACTGTCAATACCTTCTAGTACATAATTTGTTTCCTTCCTAGGTGAAAAATTATAGTGAGTTAATTTAAATTATTTTTCAATAACACAGTATTTTCTACAACACAGGAAAGCAGGGCAAGTAATAATGAACAATCATAAAAGGGAATCCACCCCTGGGTCAAATTTGCAGTACTCTATGAAACATGAACATCTTCCCAGACTAGTGAGGACCAAGGCACCGAAGCCAAGGCAAAGGTGCTGCTGCTTTTCATTATTTAGTGTGAAAATAGAATTTCTCCACCTAATTAAAAAAACAAAACAAAACTGGTAAGGTTATTGGTCAAAAAGTTACTACTTTTGGCACACATCTTGAGAGCTCAGAACTCAGAAAACCTGTTTTGAGCTCTAAATCTCCTAGGTAACCCTGGAGACATTTACATGGGCTGAAGTAATTTATTATGGAACCAAACTCCAGGTTTGTGGAGTGTTTTGATTCTGAAGCACTTCCTACAGGGTGGATCTTGCTATTGGACAGCAGACCTGGCTAAAAAGAAACCTTGCTTTCTAAAATGCCATTTACTGCCGGGCACGGTGGCGCATACCTGTAATCCCAGCACTTTGGGAGGCTGAGACAGAAGGATCATGAGTTCAAAGCCAGCCTCAGCAAAGGTGAGGCGCTAAGCAACTCAGTGAGACCCTGTCTCTACATAAAACACAAAATAGGGCTGAGGATGTGGCTCAGTGGTCTAGTGCCCCTGAGTTCAATCCCTGGTACCAAAATAATAATAATAATAATGATGATGATGATGATGATAATAAAATGGCCATTTACTGCTTGTACTCCGAGCCAACTGTTACAATCAAAAGGTGCCAAGCCCTTCAACTATATCTGCTTTTACAAGACCTGAGGGTTTGTGCCCTATTTGATCAAGGCGAGACACTCCACTCAGATGCAGATGCCAACAAGGCAGGTTGGAACCAGGTCACTGGCTGAAAGGCAAGCAGTGTTTCTAGGCAGTTTGGGGATTCTGTCATACTCCCACTACCTGTGGGTGTAAGGCTGGGCCTGAACTCAGAACAAGCCCACTAAACAGACTTAGCCTGAAAAGGTAACTGCAAGAGGTGGCCACATTTCTCACTGGGTAAGAAGCTGATCTCTTAAGCATTTTCCAGGAAAACCACAGACAGGCAGCCACACTGATATTTTTCCCAACTGATTGTTATTTTGTCACAGGAAGACTCTTAAGATTCTTTAATATGGCAGTTATTGGCCTGGTGGAATACTGATTTAAAAAGAAAATAATAAAGAAATGGGAAAACTGGTTGTTTTGCTGATTCTCTCACCAGAATATATTGCTCTGAACCTCAAAACATAAGTGCCTCCAGAGATGGGGCTATAGTTGCAGCAGATGCCCCATAAACGCTAGAATTACTCTTCAGGTCATTGCTACATTTCTGCAGTATTCATTTTGTCTTCAACAGGGTCCAGAAGGGAGAGCAGAATGAACTACATAAAGGCTCCAGAATTCTTATCTGCCATGCTCAGCAGACATCAGTTGCACACTTGTACCAGCTGGCTTGTATAAACAGGTCTCTTTTAGCTAAAAAGGAAATACTTTAATATCAACAAAGTAACAAATTGTTAATGGTAAACTGGTTAAGGGTTCTCACTAGTCACTATAACACCAGACCTCAAGTGCATGAACCAATTTCCAGTTTGCATATCCTTTGCTTAGAAGCATCATAGACACAGTCTGTGAAATCAGCAGCAGCAGCACCATCTTTCTCCAGCAGCCCAGGAAGGTTGAGTTGGGGCATCAAGGGCTGAGTAGGCTTCAGTGAGTAAAATCCAATGATTCTATGAACCTCATTTTTAAAAGAAATTTAAGTCATACAACTTAAAGGGCATTTACTGAAATTTGGGACAGAAAATTGGTCAAATATTCCACCTCCCACCCCCACTCTTGTCACTGGCAAACAAGGTAAGCAAAGGTTTTTCCCAAAATCACCCCTGACTGATGCTTTTGGGGACAAAGTAATCCAAGAGGCCTGTGCACATAGCTTGGCACACCACGACTGCTGATTTATTGTGTTATTTTCTACATGACAAAACAAGGTACTATTGACAACCAAGACAATAAAGGCCTTCACACTTCAGGGTTATTCTTTTCATATTCCTTTAGATACAGCAGCTTCAATTTAGAAGCTCAGAGGCAGTGCCATTCTTTAGACTATCACAAAAATCCAACCTGCTACTTAAAAATCTGTTCAGAACACACAAGTCCAATTAGTCTTCCAAAACCAAATCAAACCAAACCAAAAGAAAATGAAATAAAAGCCAGATTTTGGGGGCAGGTGGTGTCTAGGACAGAATTCTCTCTTCCTTAATGTTCACTTCCTGTGTTGTTCAAGAAAAACAAGTTGGCAGTGGAACCACTGCTTTGTGGACAGTGACATGCAGGATCTCTCACTATGGCCTCAAGCTTTCTCTGATGAACACGACAGAATCAGTCCCAAGTACAAACAGGGCAGCGATGAGAAGGAAGACCCTCTCCTTGTCAACTTCTCTCCACTTGTGTGCTTCCACCAGTATTTCCAGTTTATAATCCAAAAAACTCTAAAATCGGCTACTCTGACAATACGACTATAATACAGATGCCAGGAGGCAGCCACTGTGTGCATTCCAAATGTGTATGACAGATCACCAGTCTGCAGAAAGCTGGACGCTGGCAATGCAGTGTAACTTGCCTATGAGAGAGAATGCTTTCCCACTTCAAAGGAGACTATGACAGGCAGAATAACGAAGCAGCAGAAAACAGGGCAACAGCAATCACTCATTTTCATCTGGGTTTTGAGGGTCAATGATTTTGACGTGTGTAAAGGGAAAAAGCCCTTTGCGCCCATTCACCTCACCTTCCCACTGGCCATTTATATTCATCCTGGTGACTTTCACAATGTCACCAACCTACAGGGATGGAGAAAGAAGACAAAGTTAGTATTGCTCTGCAAATAAGAAAAATCACAAGCATTATCCAAAGGAAGTGATTATTTTTTTCCCCTGACAGGGGGATGTTTTTTCTACTCAAATTCACGTTGAATGGAACTATTGTCACCAATACTCTCTGAGCAGCAATGATGCCTCCCTGACCTGTCCATTTCTCACTCTCTGTATGGGGCAGTCACTGAGGGAAGCCCAGTTCTGAGCATCTTAAAATGCAGGGAGATAGGAATTCTACCTACTGCCAGAGGATAGGTACCAGATAAGGTCTGCTCATCAAGAGAAAGCAGGAATTTCATTTGGGAAGTGGTTTTCAAACTGTTCTGGAAATTCATAGAGTTCCAGCAAGGTGTTTTAAGGGTCCAACAAATATCTGTTTGGGACTTCTAATCTTTAAAAATTACATTTTATAAAGTTGTTATAAAAAGTACATCCAAATTTGCTAGCCTCTGACATATTAACCTGTGCTGCCCTGGTAAGCTGCTCTTTATGCAGACCTTCCTTGGAAAAAAGCGTTTTTTGCAGAACAGCAAGGTCAAAGCTTAAAACACAAACAAAACTATCTTTGTGTTTTGTAAATAACAACAACAAAACTCTACCATCATTTGCAACAAAATAAAGTCAGAAATAAATTGGATGCTGAGGGTAACATAAAACCACATCTACCATTCATAATGTTATTTCCAACTTTTCCTGCCCAAAACAAAACTGAATTACCCCTTGCTTTTCTTTTCAGTGCTGGGGATCAAACTCAAGGCCTTGAGCATACTAGGCAAGAGCTCTACTACGGAGCTACTTTCCCTGCTCCTCCTAATTCCTTTTTAAAGCAATTCTTAGGTCTGGGTAGTTCAGCAGTACAACACATGCTTAGCATACGTGAGGCCCTGAATTTAATTCACAGAACCACTAAAAAAAATAAACTTTTCAGGTTGTAATTTGGGTTCCATGTAATATTCCATTTTGAAAAGAGTAAGAGCCGGGCGTGGTGGCTCAAGCCTGTAATCCCAGCATTTAGGGAGGCTGAGACAGGAGAATTGCGAGTTCAAAGCCAGCCTCAGCAACGGCAAGGTGCTAAGTAACTAGTGAGACCCTGTCTCTACATAAAACACAAAATAGGGCTGGGGATGTGGCTCAGTGGTCAAGTACCCCTGAGTTCAATCCCCAGTACCAAAAAAAAAAAAAAAAAAAAAAGAGTAAGGTCTTCTGCTACTAGTTAACAAGCTGATTGTAGAGGAAGATTTAGAAGTTCCAGGAGCTTGCCACTGCATTGCTCTAACACAGGCTTTGGGAAGCGTTACATCTGCCTTTCCTGGTTACTAGGTGTCACTGCACTTGGAGGGGTAGATTCCGGGTGCCCAAAGGGCACATATCTTGCCTCAAGTTTGTTAATTTCAGTTGGCCTAAGTTACATGTGGTAAATCTGAGAAACAAAATTTGCCTTCTGGAAAACCCCATCCCAGACAGCCCACTCTCACCTCTTCTTTGGTCAAGCTTTTCCCCCCAAGCCTAAGTGAATGTGTTCTTACCTCCTGCTAACCACTCCCATCTTAGGTTCCCCCAGTCTCTCACTACCTGGCTCTACAAGCACAGCCAATCAAACTCTGAGCCATCTGCTACCATCTATGTCACATCAGCCCAATCATCCCAACTCCCAACCTCCTTTCCTACAGCTAAACTCCATCCATCATACTCTGGATATTGCTCCCATTCACCAAAGCCCTCCTGATGGCCCAATTCTAGTGCTCTACCTTTATGATGTTCTGTGACACTTGAAGTCAGATTTCACCCACCTTCCTCCCTTCCCTCTGCTTCTCTTTTGTGTGGTATTCTATAAAGTAACTCTACCAGGTGGGTTTCCACTGATACTTGTGGAAAGCAAGTTTCTGTGAGGTCAGGTACCTTGTCCTCCAAGATTCTGGCAGACATGCCCAATGAAGCACCAACCTCTGCTCTTCCACAGTCACCTCTTCACTCCTAATACATGCCACTACTATATGGTCTTTTTTTTTTTTTTTAAATATTTATTTTGTAGTTGTAGGCAGACAGAATATCTTTATTTTATTTTCATGTGGTGCTGAGGATCGAACCCAGTGCCTCATGCATGTGAGGCAAGCACACTACCACTGTGCCACAACCCCAGCCCCTACTATATGGTCTTTTGAGGGAGGGAACTTGCTTTATCATGTTACAGATCTCTTGTAAACTATTTTCTGGGAAAGTATGCAGAGTTAGGGAAAAAATTAGAAACTAGTGGGCTGATATCCCCAAATGCTGGGGATAGAGAGCCAAGCAGTTAAGCAGGGTTCTTGAGGACAGAAGTGGTTGGTTTATATTTGCTCTGATTTTTAAATCCCCTCTAACTCCTCCTTTCTGCACTGTGATCTTCATGGCTCTGCCTAATCTGGCTCTGCCACTTCATTCTATGCCACTCTGTCCTTCCTCTCCAATCATACTAGCTTCTTTTCCATTTCTCAAATTTGGCAAATGTTTTCCCAGATACAGACTATATGACAGGTGCAGACATGCCATTATACTTTTTAGTATTTTTTTTTTTAATGTGGTGCTGAGAATTGAACCCAGTGCCTCACACTTGCGAGGCAAGTGCTCTACCACTGAGCTACAGCCCCAGCCTGCCATATACTTTTAACATCTCAAGAGGTTAAAAATCACATTCCAGGACTGTGGATGTAGCTTAGAGGTGGAGTTCTTGCCTAGCATATGTGATGTCCTAGACTCCATCCCCAGTATCACAAAAAAATAAAAACCTCTCACATTCCAGGATTTTGCCTGAAATTGCCAAGCTAATAGCAATAAGTATTGGATCTGATCTTTCACAGTTGAAGATAGAAACATAAGCAACTCTTGGCAAAATCAAACAAGTCCTAAAGACTACCAAAGGTCCTCATAAAGACTCTCATGCAGACAAAGAACAAATGAAGGCCCTTTAGGCAGCTTCCAATAGTCTTTGCAGATGTTTACTCTGCTCAGAGACCTGGGTTATGCTCTACATTGTGTACTGAGGATATATAGACACAACTTGAATATCAGACATACCTAAACAAAACTAAGATCTAAGATCTACAACAAAAGCATACAAACTTTAGTCTCCTTAGAACAAATATAAGCTGGCACAGTGAAGCACTCTGTCAGCAACTTTAAAGCATGATAGAACCACCTGAAAAGTACTGGTTCTGCCATTTTTAGTGGCTATCCTGACTGTAGCAAACTGCTCAAGTGACTCCAATTTTATTTCCGTTTGACTTTAGAAGATTCTTACAATATTTAAATGAAATATTACATGGGAACTATTAACTAGCACACCCAACAAAGTAGATGGTAACTTATTAGAGTGGAGATTGCTGAATGGTGCTCCCTCTGCTGGACATACCCTTTGAAAGCACCAAGGGAAGAGTGCGTTATCTGGGTTATCAACCTTGTCAGTAACAAAGATCCTCTCAAAAATGATGAGGGGACAGGAAAAATGGCATTTTAGAATGAAAGGTGAAGGGGAGGCCTGAAAACACAAATCTTATAAATTATTGTGATAGATACAGCAGCTGAAAAAGACAATGAGAAGATGCAGAAAAGGGTGAGTCACGTACTGAAACTTGCCAGTTAACCTCAGTTAACTGGTGATTTCGGCACTCTTTACAGAATACTCTCCACAAGATCCTAACTAATCAATTTAATAAGACTTACTAAATATCTATTGTTTGGAAAATGAATGGGTCAGTTTGTATCCTCAAGGAATTTTTGTCCATTGTGGGATGGATAATAAATTATCCACTGTCCAGACCAGGCAGATACTCATTGTTATGTAACAACACAGTATAAAAAGAGTGGTACTGAATCGACACTACAGAGGTCAGGAGCAAGAAGCTATTGCTTCAATGGAGAGAATGTGGACCTGTAACAGAGGTCTAAGAGCAGTCTAGGGGGAAAAAAATGGTTTGGAGTTTTCTAATGGACATTCTTGCCTTGCAGGAATTTCTTTCTCTTGTTCTCTCTTTTTGGGTGCCAGGGATTGGACCCAGGGTCTTGTGCATACTAAGCACATCCTTTATCATTAAGCTACATACCTAGTCTCAGGAGTTTCCTTGGTTGAGTCCTTTTGCTATAAATCCAGAGGAACGGTACTGGTACTGTCTCATGCTAGAACAAGGAATAATGAATAGAGTAGCAAGATGGCTGTGAAGGTACCATTTCAGAACCCGAGGCTGACTGCTATTTAACAGAAACTGGAAGAAGGTGATTTACAGTCAGTCCTGAACAGAATGTGAGCAGCAGGCTATATAAATAACATAGTCAGGACATCTTTTAAGTATGACACTCACTTTGGAGGGTACATCGATCTTGAAGTGGCTGGGTATCAACCTGGTTCAAAGAGTAAACTTAAGCCTGGAAGATATCACTGACCTTATAAATAGACCAAGAGGAGGCATGTAACTAATGCACCATCTTTATACATTTTCACGGGCTGGGGTTATGGCACAGTGGTAGCGTGCTCATCTAGCATGTGTGAGACACTGGATTTGATCCTCAGCACCACATAAAAATAAAAATAAAGACATTCTGTCCACCTACAACTAAAAAATAAATAAATAAATGTTTAAAAATAAATAAATAAATTTTCACCATATAAAACAGGACAATCCAAACGAATCATTATTATTGTCCAAAGGGAAGGTAGCCCAGTGGTAGAGTACTAGTCTGGCATGTGTGAGGCCCTAGGTTCCATCCACAGCACTGGAAAGAAAGGAAAGGACAGGGCAGGAGTGTCAAAATGGTATGTTTTTGTCTTCCTACACTTAAAATTGGGGAATAAACATTTAAGCGTATATACTAGGAACAAAAGTCCTGTTCTTTGTCTAGTGAAGACCACGCAAAGAGAAAGCCAGAAGGCATACACTTCCTGCTGTCAGCAATAGTTTCCTTCATCCCTCCAGCCCAGAATGTATCTTAGAAATAACTACTGTTTGACTTCTGGCACTTGATTCAAAAAGCAGTCAAGGCCCTGGAAGGCAAAAATACTGGTTGTCAATGTGGTTTTTTTGCTTCCCTAACAGCCTCCACATCTCATACTGATATTCTCAGGATGCACTCTTTCAAGTTACAGAGGCTGGCCTCAAACTTGGAATCCTCCTCAGTCTTCCCAGTAGCAGGAATTACAGGCACACCATCTCTAACTGGCATTTGTTTATTCATTTTGTATTGAAGATTGAACTCAGGGGCGCTTTACCACTAAGCTATATTCCTAGTCCTTTTTAACTTTTTATTTTGAGACAAGGTCTCACTAAGTTACTTCATGCCTTGCTAAATTGCTGAGGCCTGCCTTGAACTTGCAATCCTCCTGCTTTAGCCTCTCGCGTTGCTGGGATTACAGGTACATGCCACCATGACCAGCTCTCTAACTCGTTTTTTTTTTTAAATATTTATTTTTTAGTTGTAGATGGACAGAATATCTTTTATTTTTATGTGGTGCTGAGGATAGAACCCAGTGCCTCCCGCATGCTAGGCCAGCACGCTACCACTGCGTCATAACCCCAGCCCCTCTAACTCTTTTTTTTTTTTTTTTTAAATATTTTTTAAGTTGTTGATGGATCTTTATTTTTTTTTTTTATTTTTATTATTTATATGTGGTGCTGAGGATTGAACCCAGTGCCTCACGCATGCTATGCAAGCGTTCTACCGCTGAGCTACAGCCCCAGCCCTCTAACTCGTTTTTAATACTGAAAACTGGGTCTCTTCCTCAAAATTTCTATTATCAGAGCTGAAATGTGTGGCTAAGTGGTAGAATGCTTGTCTAGCATGTGCAAGGACCTGGGTTTGATTTCTAGCACCAAAAAAAAAAAAAAAAAAAAAAAGAATAAATAATTAATAATTTCCATTATCCTTCAAGGTTCAAAAGGACTGCTTACTGGTTAACAGTTCTTGTGAAAACACAGAGATTTTATTTTAGAATGAGGCAGAGGTCAAAGGAATCACAGGACATTATGCTGTGATGCAAGAGAATGTAGATTTTAAGGAAGAAGTGAAATTAGGAGTGGTGATGCATGCCTATAATCCCAGCAGCTCTGGAGGCTGAAGAAAGAGGATTACAAATTTGAGGACAGCATTGGCAACTCAGCAAAATAAAAAGGGCTGGGATATAGCTCAGTGGTACAGTGTCACTGGGTTCAATTCCTAGTACCACAATAAACAATTAATTAATTCTATTCACAGAACATGATTCTTACATACAGAAAAATCCCAAAGATTCCACATAAAATACATAAACAAATTCAACAAAGTTGAAGGGTACAAGATCAACACACAAATATCAGCTAAGATTCCATATATGTATAATAAACAATTAAGAAAATAATTCCATTTATAATACTTCTAAAAGAATAAAAATACCTGCAACAAAATGATCTACCCCCAACCCAAGCAAAAAACAACAAAGATGGAGGACTCAAAGTTTCAGATTTCAAAATTCATACACAAAATTACAGTAACTAAAACAGTATGGAATCATCATATGGAGATACATACAGAAACTGAGAGTCCATCTATGCCAACTAATTTTGTGTGTGTATACATACACTGGGAATGGAACCCAGGGGCATTCTACTAAGGTACATTCCCAGCCCTTTCATTCTGTTTATTTTGAGTCTTGTGAAATTGCCGAGGCTGGCATCAAACTTGCAATCCTCCCACCTAAGCCTTCCAAATTGCTGGGATTATTAGAATGTGCCATGGTACCTGTCATATGCCACCCCCCTTTTTGGTACTGGGGATTGTACTCAGGGGTACCCAACCACTGAGCCACACCCCCAGCCCTATTTTGTGGTTTTTTTTTTAAATGTTTTTTTAGTTGTAGATGGACACAATGTCTTTATTTTATTGCTTTGTACGTGGTGCTGAGGATCGAACCCAGGGCCTCACCCATGCGAGGCAAGTGCTCTACCACTGAGCTACAATCCCAGCACCCTATTTTGTGTTAATGTAGAGACAGGGTCTCACTGAGTTGCTTAGCTCCCTGCCATTGCTGAGGCTGGCTTTGAACTCACAATTCTCCTGTCTCAGCCTCCCAAAGTGCTGGGATTATAGGTGCGTGCCACTCCGCCTGGCTCCTTTGCCCATTTTTTAAATTGGGTTTTTAAAAATTATTAGTTACAGATGGACACAATGTCTTTATTTATTTTTTATGTGTGCTGAGAATTGAACCCAGTGCCTCACACATGCTAGGCAAGTAAGTGCTCTACCAGTGAGCCACAACCCCAGCCCGTTTGGTTTTTTGAGTTGTTGAGTTTTAGGAGTTCTTTACATATTCTAAACATATCCAATTTTTGTCAGACATGACTTCCAAATATTGTTTTTTCTGTTTTGTAGGTTGCCTTCTCAGTCTCAATAATGTCCTTTAATACACATTTTGAATCATGCCAAGTCTTGAATTGTTGTTTTAAATGGATGATGTGAATTACATCTGAAAATCGTTTCAAAAAAGACTGAGGATCTGGGTGCCATGGTGCACACCTATAATCCTTGCTACTTGGAAGGCTGAGGGCTCAGTGGTAGAGCACTTGCCCAAGCATGTGTGAGGCCAGGGTTTAAACTCCAGCAAAACTCACAAGAGCCAGGAAACAGTGTTGTACACCCATAAGTCCCAGCTAACTGAGAGGCTAAGGCTAAGAAGAGAAAGAAAACCAGCCAACCAAATAAACAAAAAAACTGGCTCAGTGGGGGCTCTGCCACATACTACTTGAAGGACCGCCGGCAAATGATACAAATCTCAAGTTCTAAGTGTAAAAAAATGAGGTTGGTGCCACCTGCCCCTAGGAATGAAAATGAACCGTGAGATCCCTTGTTGATGGTTCTTACCCAACAGCTATTATCAGATATAGAAAAAAGAGGAGGTCAGCATAAAGGGCTAGGCTGATCAGGGCATGGTAGTGCATATCTGTAATCACTGTGACTCAGGAGGCCGAGATAGGAGAATTACAAGTTCAAGGCCAGCCTCAGCAACTTAGTCAGGTCCTAAGCAACCTAATGAGACCTTGTCTCAAAATCAAAAAATAAAACAAAACAGGCAGGAGATGTAGCTCAGTGGTAAAGCACTCCTGGGTTAAATCTCCGTACCAAAAAAGAATGAATCAATGAATGAATCAATGAATGAATAGACTAGGTTGAAATAGGCCTTGCCTGAAACATAGCAGGGTTCCAAATTCATGGTTTTTGCACTAATTTACACATTAAGAGAAACAAAAATCTTTTAAAAATAATTCTCTCTCATCCTGAGGAAGGTATCTCTAATCCTAAGGCTGGAGGCAGGAAGATCACATGTTCAAGACCAGCCTCACCAACTTTTGTCTCAAAATTTAAAAAAAAAAAAAATTAAAAAGGTCTGAGGATGTAGCTCAGTGGTAGACTGCCCCTTGATTAAAGCCCCAGTATCCCACCATCTCTGACTCATAACCCACTGAGAATATGATATGCTAGAAGAAAAAAGTGTTATTAAAAACAACAACAAAAAACCCCCACCACCAAAAACAAAACCCAGCCTGGCATGGTGGCCTGTAATCCCAGCACTTTGGGAGGCCAAGACAGGAGAATTCAGAGTTCAAAGCCAGCCTCAGCAACAGCGAGGTGCTAGAGACCCTGTCTCTACATAAAACGCAAAAAAGGGGGGCTGGGGTTATGGGTCAGCAGTAGAGCACTCCCCTAGCGCAGGTGAGGCACTGGTTTCGATCCTCAGCACCACACACAAATAAATAAATAAAAATAGAAGTTATTAAAATAATTTTAAAAAGGGCTGGGGACGTGGCTCAGTGGTCAAGTGCCCCTGAGTTCAATCTTTGGTGCCAAAAAAACAAACAACAAAAAACTCACAAGAGCCGGGTGCGGTGGCTCAAGCCTGTAATCCCAGCACTCAGGGAGGCTGAGGCAGGAGGATCGCGAGTTCAAAGCCAGCCTCAGCAACGGGGAGGCGCTAAGCAACTCAGTGAGACCCTGTCTCTGCATAAAACACAAAATAGGGCTGGGATGTGGCTCAGGGGTCGAGTGCCCCTGAGTTCAATCCCCAGTACCAAAAAAAAAAAAAAAAAACTCACAAGAGCCAGGAAACAGTGTTGTACACCCAAAAGTCCCAGCTAACTGGGAGGCTAAGGCAAGAGAATTTCCTAAGTTCAGGAGTTCAAGACCAGCCTAGGCATCATAGCAAGATTGTCTCTTTAAAACAAACAAACAGGGGCTGGGATTGTAGCTCAGCGGGTAGAGCGCTTGCCTCGCATGCGTGAGGCCCTGGGTTCGATCCTCAGCACCACATGCAAAGCAATAAGATAAAGACATTGTGTTCATCTACAACTAAATAAAAAGTCTAAAAAAAGAATCCTTTAAAAAAAAAATAAATAAAATAAAATAAAATAAAACAAACAAACAAAACAAAAACACCTAGAACCTTAAACTCTTAAGGACTTTCTGAAGATTCTTATTCTTTTTCGGTGGGTAGGGGTACCAGGAGCACTCAACCACTGAGCCACATCTCCAGCCCTGTTTTGTACTTTATTTAGAGACAGGGTCTCAGCTGCTTAGCACCTCACTGCTGCTGAGGCTGGCTTTGAACTTGATCCTCCTGCCTCAGCCTCCTGAGTCGCTGGGATTACAGGTGTGTACAGGTGCTGAGATTACAGGTGTGTGCCATTGCACCTGACTGAGGATTCTTATTCTTGACACAGTATTGTGATCAAGGATATAAGTACTTTTGGCACTAGAGAAAACGAGTAAATAAAATTCCTAAAACTAGATGCCATGAAGGACAACTAACACACCAAAGACTGAAGGATGGAGGTGATGCTTATTCGGTTCTGACAAAAAGACCAGGGAAAAAAGACTGCTGAAGCTCCAAGGTGGCAACTACTTGTATTCCCAGTGATTTGGGAAGCTGGGGCAGGAGAAACTTTGAAAAAAACTTTGAAAGTTTGAGGCCAGGCTCCTCAATTTAGTGAGGCCTCAGAATAAAAGAGGACTGAGGCTGTAGCTCAGTGGTAGAGCACCCCCAAAGCAGGGGGTGGGATCACTGGAGCTCTGGACATCAGAGTATGAGTAAAACACACGACAGACTACCTACCCTCCACCCAGTATGAGGGATTGAACACAGGGGTGCTCTACCACTGGGCTATATCACCAGTCCTTTTATATTTATTTATTTGTTTTTAATTGAGACAGGGTCTCTCACTAAACTGTCTTGAACTTGTGATCCTCCTGCCTCAGCCTCCTGAGATGATGGGATTGCAGGACTGGGCCACAATGCCTGATTCTCAGATTCTCACTTAAAAAGTTGTATGTGCTGGGTGTGGTATCACACATCTGTGATCCCAACTCAAGGACAGGGATACTAAGACAGGAGAATCCCAAATTCAAGGCTGCTTGGGCAACTTAGAGATCCTCATCAATTTAGTGAGAACCTGTCTCAAAATAAAAAATAAAAAAGGCTGGGAATGTAGCTCAGTGGTAAAGCGCCCATAGGTTCAATCCCCAGTACCAAATCAAACCAAACAAAAAAACTGTAAGGAGGCTGTGATCATGTATGGGCCTCTGGGGATGAGTAAAATGCTTCATAACGACCTTGCAGAGACCTAATACACTATGGGAAATAAGTTACAGATCACCCAGCCTAAGGAAATCATGTTGATCCCTGAGAGGAAAACAAACAAAAACAAACAAAAAACCCAATCAGTACCACTGAAACCTAAATTTACTTTGTAGGCTACTTCATCTCAGTAAGTAGAAGCAGCAATGAAGAAACTGATAATGTAAATTTAATTCCAACAATGACACATCAACTGGTAAAGTGGAAAACTGAGAATTCCAGTCCAGTAGTGAAGGAAATTGTACCATAGGACTTGGGAAAGCCAATCTCAAAAGATTCATAGACCAGCTGGGTGGAGCACACTTGTAAACTCAGGAAGCTAAAATTCAAGACCAGCTTCAGCAACTTAGCAAAAATTAAAAAGGGCTAGGATGTAGACCAGTGGGAAATTGGTTTCCTTTGGTTCAATCACCAGTACAAAAACAAAACAAAGGCTCAGAGATCACATGCAATCCAATGGCTAAGGATTTCAAAACCGGGCAAAGACAATCCAAGAAGAAATTTCAACAATACAATCGTAAGTGACACCAAGGGAAGTAAAGAGCAAGTACCTTAAGGACAATGTTAAGTTCATACAAAGAACCCTGAGAATCAATCAATCAATACCAAAGATGAAAGAATGCTCTTAGGCTGATAAGGACAGATATACCATCAAAGTGTTGGCTAAACACACTGGCCAAGAAGGAATAAAAGTCCAAGATTGGGGCTGGGGTTGTGGCTCAGTAGCAGAGCGCTTGTTTAGCATGTGTGAGGCACTGGATTCACTTCTCAGCACCACATATAAATGAATAAAATAAAGGTCCATTGACAACTAAAAAAATATTTAAAAAAAAAAAGTCTCCTGCCACAGAGAAATTAAATTACATCATAGGACACTGGCAGCCCTAAGAAGGGCTCTCTTTTAGTTCGTGTCAAAACAAAGAATATGCTGGGTGCGGTGGCGCAAGCCTGTAATCCCAGCACGTAGGGAGGTTGAGACAGGAGAATCGCGAGTTCAAAGCCAGCCTCAGCAACGGCGAGGCGCTAAGCAACTCAGTGAGACCCTGTCTCTACATAAAACACAAAATAGGGCTGGGGATGTGGCTCAGTGGTCGAGTGCCCCTGAGTTCAATCCCTAGTACCAAAAAAAAAACCCCCAAAAAACAGAGAATATAACAAATTCTACAAAACAAACTGGTGAGTCTAAAATCAAACCTCGACAAAATTATGGATGTGATCAGCAAACAGATCATTTGTGAGGATTTAGAATGGAAAATGGAGTCTGGAAGTAGTATGGGCTCATAGAAGACCAACTTCACCTGTCTTTTCATAGATATGTAATATAAATCAGGTGAGGTTGCCTAAAAGGATATTAGTACCAAAATCTAAATGATTATTTTATGAAATCTGCAGGTAACAAAATCGAGGGGCGTAATCAACATGCTACATGACATACTCAGGATTACAAAAGATTCAGATAGTATAACAAAACAAAACACCACAAAAATTCAAGAGGGCCAACTGTAAGATCATGGACTTAAGTCCAATCATTAAAGTCAAGCATACTCCCACTGAAGTCCGGGAGTTCAGAGTTAAATCTGTATGGTGGTGACACCTGTAATCTCAGCAACTCAGGAGGCTAAGACAGGAGGAGACCCTATCTCAAAATAAAAAATAAAAATGGCTGGGAATGTAGTTCAGTGGAAAAGCACACCTGGGTTCAACCTTCTGTACCAACAAACAAACACTGGGTTGTGTAAACATAGGAAAGGGGCTGGTTGTGGATTGTTTTTCCCGTGGACAGCTAGAATGTAAGAACTTGTTAACTACTGGAATCATACAATTCAGAACAAATCACCTTATGAAACTATGAATTCCAGAAGTTCCAGAAGGACAGAAATCTGGTTTTGTTGACTACTGTATTCCAAGTTCCTAGCCTGCCTCATAATCAGCACTTGATAAAGCCCTAACAAGTAAATGTTTTAGGAGGTGTCCAAGTTGAGACTGGAGTGCCACTGGATTTTGACACTCTAGAAGGCTAAAAAGCATTAGGAAAATGGCTAAATGACCTAAAGAATTTTTAAAATTTGATTAGCCAGGCAAGGCAGCACATGCCTATAAACTCAGCAACCTGGGTGGCTGAGGCTGGAGAATCCCAAGTTTAAGGCTAGTTTCAGCAACTAAGCAAGACCCTGTCGCAAAAATTACAATGTAGTCCAGTCATACAGCACTCGTAGGTTTGATTCCAAGTACAGGAGGTAGGAGATAGGGGATGGGATAACAAATTTGTTTTTCTCCTTGATTTATATCATTCTATCCTGAATTACTTTTTGAGGTTTCACTTACAACCTAAGTAATTGTTATTCTCCCTCCACAGAATCTGTTCCACTGAATTTGATTCCTGCAGACCCCCAGCTCATAACAACTGTTTTCTTAACCCACATCATCAGAAATATGCAATCAACTTTCAATTTAGATACTTAGACACAAAACTTCATAAAAACTCATGAGTGTAGGTACCCAAGACTAAGCACAATTTTAAAGATGCTAAGAAATTTCTTCTTTAATCACAAAGCATATTGGGAGCTGGGGCTGTAACTCAGTGGCAGAGTGCTTTCCTAGCATGTGTAAGGCACTGGGTTTGATCCTCAGCACCACATAAAAATAAATAAAATAGAGGCATGCTGTCCATTCACAAGTACAAAAAAATGAAAATAAAAAAAAGAAAGCACATTGGAATACTAGTGAGATTATTACTACAGGGGAACCAAGGATCTGCTGTAATTTAAAAAGCAATCAATAAAAAAGGCAAACTGCCTACAAATTTCAGAATTTCCATGAGTTGTGGGAAACTGGCTGCTTCATCCCTCAAATGAAGGCATTACAAGAAAATTGTTATCTCCTTAGCTCACGTGGTATGGCAAAAGCCCACTTTCCCTTGCTTTGTCTTTTGCTACTCCTGGCCTTTGCTAGGCATGCCCAATGTGCTGACCTACTTGCAGATACTCGGTGATGTTAATCACTTTCATGCAAGCTCTTCCCTCCCAGGAATGCCTTCCCCAACTTTATCCAGCTAGCTTTTCATCCTTCAAAACTCACTTCAAGCCGGGCGCAGTGGCTCAAGCCTGTAATCCCAGCACTTAGGGAGGCTGAGACAGGAGAATCACAAGTTCAAAGCCAGCCTCAGCAACAGCGAGGCACTAAGTAACTCAGTGAGACCCTGTCTCTATATAAAACACAAAATAGGGCTGGGGATGTGGCTCAGTGGTCGAGTACCCCTGAGTTCAATCCCCAGTACCAAACAAACAAACAAACAAACAAACAAACAAAAAACTCACTTCAAGCTAGGAATGGTGGAGCCTGTAATCCCAGCGGCTCCAGAGGCTGAGGCAGGAGGATCACAAGTTCAAAGCTAGCCTCAGCAACTTAGTGAGATTCCAAACAATTTAGCAAGACTCTTGTCTCTAAAAAAAAATATTAAAAAAGGCTAGATATGTGGCTCAGTGGCAACGTGCCCCTGGATTCAATCTCAACTGGTACCAACCAACCAACCAACTATAAAACAAAACTCACTTCAAGTGGGTCACCTCCTTCAAGAAGGCTTTCTACCTTTTCTAGTATCTACCCGTATTGCCATCGTCCCCACCTACTCACACTGCTGGCTTCTGTCTCTGTTCTTTCACTAGATGGTAAGCTCCTTAGTGCAAGCACCCTACTGGGAGGCTTATGAACGGTAATTAATGAACAAACAACAACTCTTACAGCCAGGTTGCTTTTTAGGTAAGCCTTACATAATTGGCTTAAGATTACACAAGTAAAAGCCAAGACTTGAACACAAGTCCACAATATCTCCCTAATCACCTTGCTTCTTCAGTGTCAGGGAATGCAACTTTGATTACAGTTTAAAAAAACAATAGCATCCTTCCTTCAAGCATTTTCTGCTGGTCAATGATCTTTTTTTGGAAAGGGTTACATTGCCTCCTGCAGCCTGATAACTTTAAGATGTGACCTGCTTTTCCCAGGAGCCCTTCCAGTCCCAGTACATATTAAAGGCACTAGAGAGCGCTAATGTTTTTTGGGAATTTTTTTTTTTGGGGGGTTCTACAGATTGAATCTAGAGGGGCTTAACCACTGAGCCACACCCCAGTCCTTTTTATTTATTTTGAAGCAGGGTCTAAGTTGCTTAGGGCCTCACTAAATTGCTGAGGTTGGCCTTGAACTTGCAATCCTACAGCCTCAGCCTTCAGAATTGCTGGGATTACAGACGTGTGCCACCATACCTGGTGAAAGTTCTGTTGTTTCTAAGGACTGGAGATACCCATCTCGATTTACCTTACACAGGTCACCACGTATTCCCTTTCAAATAAATAATAAGACCAACTCATGGGCTGGGACTGGGGCTCAGTGGTAGAGTGCTTGCCTCGCATGTGTGAGTCACTGGGTTCAGTCCTCTGCAACCACATAAAAAATAAATAAATAAAATAAAGATATTAAAAAAAAAAGACCAACTCATTTCTTGAAAAGCAGGGAGGAGGAGGAGGAGGAGGAGGAGGAGAAGAGGGGGATAAAGGGGAGGAGAAGAAAAGGAAGAGAACAAGGAGGGG
>PVHX01010197.1:28301-71671 GCA_004024805.1 Geosciurus inauris | reverse complement strand
TTTTTTTTTTTTTTTTTGGTACTGGGGATTGAACTCAGGGGCACTCGACCACTGAGCCACATCCCCAGCCCTATTTTGTGTTTTATGTAGAGACAGGGTCTCACTGAGTTGCTTAGCGCCTCGCCCTTGCTGAGGCTGGCTTTGAACTCGCGATTCTCCTGTCTCAGCCTCCCTAAGTGCTGGGATTACAGGCTTGAGCAACCGCACCGGCTCATCTTCACCATCTTGATGAGCGTTGGTTTTTGCTCAGAATCCGGAGATGTGCATTGTGCTCTGGAGTCCATGGAAGCTGAGCCTGTCATCTGCTGTGGCTGTCACCCAGCACTCAAAACCCCTGCCAGAGAGCCAGGCACAGTGGCACAAGGCTGTAATCCCAGCACTTAGGGAGGCTGAGACAGGAGAATCGCGAGTTCAAAGCCAGCCTCAGCAGCGGTGAGGCACTAAGCAACTCAGTGAGACCCTGTCTCTACATAAAACACAAAATAGGGCTGAGGATGTGACTCAGTGGTCGAGTGCCCCTGAGTTCAATCTCCAGTATCAAAAAAAAAAAAAAAAGAACCCCGCCAGAGGTCAGATGCTGCTGCAAGCCTGGCCTGTGGACATTCCCCCTATCTGTGCACACAAAGCACTGTCCATGGGGACAAGCTCCCAGCCAGGCTGATGGGCCTCATCTTCAGCAAGCAGAGCCAGATATGACACCCCACACTCACATAGTTGGCACTCTACCAGTTCTGTCCCTGCCCAGAACAAGTTCTTTTTTCTTCTTCCTCTTCCTCTTCCTCCTCCTTTTCTTCTCCTCTTCCCCCTCCTCCTCCTCCTCCTTCTTTTTAGTACCACAGATTGAATCCAGGGCTACTCTACCACTGAGCTACACCTTCAGCTCTTTCTATTTCTTTTTCTTTTGAAACTGGGTCTTGCTGAGTTGCCCGGACTGGCCTTGAACTCTCCATCCTCCCACCTCAGCTTTCCAAGTCTCTGGGGCTTTCAGCATGGACAACCATGCTGAGCTACAAGTAGCCTTCCTGAAGAGATATCTGTCTGGGCTTTCCAAGGATAACCCAGATCCAAATGGCAGCCATAAGTCTTCCAGAAACTGGACCGTGGAGGACAGGACAGGTCAGGGCTCTGGAGCTTAACAGAGAAAGGCCCACTGGCTGGAAGAAAGAAGCAGAGCCTCAGGTGTGCTGCCCTGGAAGAGAGGGGCCTGCACAATCTGGGAAGGGCTTAACACAGAGAGAGTTAGAGACAGCGGTCCTAAAAGTGGAGGGGGTCACAAACAGATGATTAACAGGGAGGTTAATTAGTGCACAGAGAGTGGCCAGCACTGGAGAGGAGGACCTGTCAGAAGGAGGAGAAGAAAAAGTGGTGTGGACTATTTCTTCCTGGAAGTGGGGTATGACCTCCTGACTCCCATCTATCCCTCCTGCCTTTCTATTCCATCCTCATGAGAAATCCAGCCATGGCAAAAACTCATTTCACAGCAAAAGACACACAACAATGGCTTTGCACCCCTGGAATTCACTGATTTTACCACATGCCCCAGAACCCAGAAGGAACGGGCCTAATGCATCCATGGAAAAGCCTTCTGAAGACCCAGTTCCAACTGCAATCAGGAGACAACACCCTAAATGACAGGGTGGTGTCCTTCAAGATGAACCCTAGGCTTTGACTCAGAAACCAATGTATGAAGCTGTTTTTCCCATAACCAGGATACACAGGTCTGGGAATCAAAGGGGTGGAAGTGGGAGTGGCTGCTCTCACTATTATAGCTAATAACCTACTCAGGAATTTTGCTTCCCATATTAACTTAGAGCTCTGATCCTTTGGGGTCCTAGTCCTCAAAGAGGGGGTGTCTCCACCAGGGAACACAAGCACTGATGCCATCAAAATGGAAAATGGGACTGCCATCCGAGTCCTGTGCCCTGAGCCAGCAGGCAGAAACGGGGATTACTCTTCAGACTGAGATGACTGATCCTGATAACCAATGGGAGATTGGATTATTGGACACAATGGTGGTGAGGTGTACCCTGTGTGGAATCCAGAGGATTCTCCAGAGTGCCTTTTAGCATGCCTATGTTTAATAGTAAAAGTTCATGGAAAATTACAGCAACCAGAAAAAAAAAGTCAGAGCTCCTGAGGAATCAGACTGTCTAAGTACAAAGGTGTGAGTCAGCCTACGAAGTCAAAAAGCTAGCCATCTGAAAAACATCAGCTCATCAGAGAGAAGTAATGCTTTTTTTTTTTTTTTTTTTTTTTTTGGTACTGGAGATTGAACTCAGGGGCACTCAACCACTGAGTCACATCCCCAGCCCTATTTTGTGTTTTATGTAGAGACAGGGTCTCACTGAGTTGCTTAGTGCCTCACTGCTGCTGAGGCTGGCTTTGAACTCGCAATTCTCCTGTCTCGGCCTCCCTAAGTGCTGGGATTACAGGCTTGCACCACCGCACCCGGCTAGAAGTAATGCATGTTAACTACAACCTGGTCATCAGATATGGAAATGAGGACTATAGCAGCTGTACTTGTATATAGTGCTGTGTGTGTATGTGTGTTCCTTCATTCCTCTACCCATTTTATTTTATGTAAGGATTGCTGTTGGTAGTTACCTATGATATTAATATGGTTAAAGGTTATAAAATAATCAGATGGGACAATGATTGAATTACACAAATAATTAACATCACCCATGACCATTGCCCAGAGATAGCTACCAGAATCAGGGGAATGTTTTATAACCTCACTTTGATGGCAGTTGAGAGCATCTTTGGTTGTCACGAAGTATAGCTGCATCATGTTATGTGGAAGCATAAAGTTGTAATTGTTGCTGGGCACAGTGGGGCATGCCTGTAATCTCAGCAGTACGGGAGGCTGAGGTAGGAGGATCATGAGTTCAAAGCCAGCTTCAGCAATTTAGCAAGGCCCTAAGCAATTCAGTAAAACCCTGTCTCTAGGGGCTGGGATTGTAGCTCAGCGGTGGGGCGCTTGCCTTGCATGCGTGGGGCCCTGGGTTCAATCCTCAGCACCACATACAAAGCAATAAAATAAAGACATTGTGTCCATCTACAATTAAAAAAATATTAAAAAAAAAAAAGACCTTGTCTCTAAATAAAATACAAAATAGGGCTGGGGATGTGGCTTAGTGGTTAAGTGCCCCTGGGTTTAATCCTCAGGAGCAAAAAAAAAGTTGTAATTATTGTATTGTTGTATTCCCCCAAAATTCATTTGTTGAAGTCCTAAGGTCCAGAACCTCAGAATAAGACTGCATTTGGGAATAAGATTTTTATATTCCCAAATATAAGGGTCTTTATATATATTTATATATGTATATATTTATATATAAGTAAATATTTTTAAATCATAGTGTTGTTTATTATAATAAAAACTGAAAAAATTATAAATGTTTCACAATAGAAGACTAGTTAAAGAAGATATGATACAACGCATTCATATTAAAGGATGTTCACATGGTCAGTAATGATAACGAGGATAAATGAGACAGGGTCTTTAAGAAGAAATGAGGTAAAATGAGGTCATATGGAAGGTTCAATCCAGTATGACTGGTGTCTTGAAAAAAGAAGAAATTAGGATATGGACATGCACAGAGGGAATCCAAGTGAAGACAGAAGAGTGAGGTCATCTACCCGCCAAGGAGAAAGACCTTAGGAGAAATAACCCTGCTAACACCTTGATCACAACGTCCAGAACTGTGATAAAATAAATGTCTGCTGAAGCTGCCCAGTCTGAGATATTTGTTACAGCAGCTCTAGCTAAGTCATACAGGAGGTCTGCCAACAACCCCTTTAAAAATGGATTTTCAGAGTTTAGGATACCTCAGATGCACTGTCAATAAGAGCAAATGTTGGATCAGGCTGTTATAAGATACAAAATACAGTCTACTCAACTAGAACATAAAGTCAATTGAAGGCCAGCTACCGGAGCAAGTAGAGGATTTAGAGAGGACTAATAGCCAGCACAGGCCCCGGTTCAGAGCACATTTAGACGCTCCTTCTTATGTCGCTTTAGAGAGTCTCTCCTCAGATGGATGAGCAGTGACATACACACAAGGCTGGTGCCCTGCTGAGCACTATCAGGAACAGCTCAGCAAGTATCCAGATTAGTGTTTCCATATTGTGAGTCAACATCCATTTTCTGTCCATCAAATCAACTGAATGAAGAATGCTCAAGAAGTTTTAAAAATGAAATAGAAGAGAACAAATAGCATAGAACTGAAAATAGCATAGCTGAGCACCATGGCGCATGCCTGTAATCCCAGTGACTTGGGAGGCAGAGGCAGGAGAATGGCAAGTTCGGGGCCAGCCTCTGCAATTTAGTGAGACCCTGTCTCAAAATAAAAAATAAAAAAGGCTGAGAATGTGGCTCAGTGGTAGAGCTCTCCTGTGTATTTAAGAAAAGATATAGTTTAAGAAAGAAAAGAAAGATTAAGAAAGAAAAGATATAGTTCAGTTGGTAGAGTGCTTTCCTAGCATGTACAAGACCTTGGGTTCAATCTCCTGCACCAGAAAACAAAAGAAAGGGCAAAGGGGACTGCACTTAGTGTCAGTTTTGTGTCTCTAAACTTTTGTATGTGGAGAGTATATATATAATTAAACTATACTGGGTTGCAATATTAATAGGTTTTTAAAGTTTTTTTTTTCTTTTTCTTTTTTTTTTTTTTGGTACTGGGGATTGAACTCAGGGGCACTTGACAACTGTGCCACATCCCCAGCCCTATTTTGTGTTTTACGTAGAGACAGGGTCTCGCTGAGTTGCTTAGCACCTCGCCGTTACTGAGGTTGGCTTTGAACTCACGATTCTCCTGTCTCAGCCTCCCTAAGTGCTGGGATTACAGGCTTGAGCCACCGCGCCCGGCTTTTTCTTTTTTTTTGTAGGTTGTAATCAAAGAGTTTGAAGAAGGCCAGGTACAGTGGCACATGCTTGTATTCCCAGCAGCTCTGGAGGCTGAGGCAGGAGGATTATGAATTCAAAGCCAGCCTCAGCAAATTAGCAAGGCCCTCAGCAACTCAGTGAGACTTTGTGTCTAAATAAAATACAAAAAAGGGCAGGGGATGTGGCTCAGTGGTTAAGTGTCCTTTGATTCAATCCCCTGTACCAAAGAAAGAGAGAAAGAGAGAGAGAGAGAGAGTTCAAAGAAACCACTAGTCAAGATCTTCCTTCATTTCCTTGTGGAGATGGGGGAAGTCTCAACTATAGTTAACCCTATTTTATTATATTAGTCAAGCACACACTGAGAAACTATAACTGATAAAGATTCAGAGGGTGCCTGCCTCTAAGGACCTTACACAAGAATCAACACAGGATGGGCATCGTGCTGCACTCCAGTAATCCCAGAGACTCAGGAGGCTGAGGCAGGAAGATCTCAAGTTCAAGGCCAGTCTGGGCAACTTAGCAAGATCCTGTCTCAGAACAAAAAAAAAAAATTTAATTGCTGTGGATATAGCTCAATGGTAAAGTGTTTACCTAGCATGCACAAGGCCCTGGGTTCCATTCCCAGAATCACATAAGAAAAAGGAGAAGGGGAAGAACCAACCCAGCTAGCAATTTGAGAAAGGTGGTGCCATGTGAGGGGGCTGGATGTTTTGATGTGGCCATTCGGATACCACCTTTGTGGCTTGTTGACAGCTTATATCAAAACGTAGAATTCAGCCGGGCGCAGTGGCTCATGCCTGTAATCCCAGCACTTAGGGAGGCTGAGACAGGAGAATCGCAACTTCAAAGCCAGCCTCAGCAATGGCGAGGCGCTAAGCAACCCAGTGAGACCCTGTCTCTACATAAAACACAAAATAGGACTAGGGATGTGGCTCAGTGGTTGAATATCCCTGAGTTCAATCCTCAGAACCAAAAACAAAACAAAAAACTTAGAATTCTGTTTCTTAAGACTACCAATTAAAACTGGGCACAGTGGCACATCCCTGTAATCCCAGCAGTTTGGGAGGCTGAGAAAGGAGGATTGCGAGTTCAAACCCAGCACTCAGCAATAGTGAGGTGCTAAGTAACTCAGTGAGACCATGTCTGTAAATAAAATACAAAATAGGGTTGAGGATATGGCTCAGTGGTCGAGTGCCCCATGAGTTCAATCCTCAGGACTCCTCACCCTCCCAAAAAAAGACTACAAGTTAATGTACAAACAGATTCTCATAACCCTTACTCCATGCCTGACTTTCACCCTCTCCAGCAGTGAGGCTCAGGAATAGGATAAAGTTCTCTGTGTACATGCTCTTTTTTTTTTTTTAAACCTAAAGTTTAATGGTTGGGTTTTAGGCTGAGTCAAAATGTCCCCACATCAAAACAACCGTGTGTGAAATAGTGGCTCTGGTTGCAGTCAGAATGGCTGCAGGAAAATTCCATGGGCCTTCCCTGAAGGAGCCCCTCACACAAACTCTTATTTCTCCACTGCCAACTTGAGGTCAGTGTGGCTTTAAAAGGGTGGCATTTATGTTAGCCAGCCCTGGCCTCCCAGGCGAGAGCTAAGTAAACAGGAGTCCTGGGGACGTCCATTTCTTCACGAGGGCCCTGGGATGGGTTTTTCCAAGGGAATGAAAGGTCTCCTTTGTACAGAGGAGAGGGAATCAGGATCTGCTATTCAGGGCAGCCTGTTCTCCATGACCTCATCCACGGTGACTTGCTCACCATTTCATCTCTTTGGAGGCAGAGAGAAGGCAGAGAGACTGGTGACCAGTGCCATTTCACTATGAGGAGGGACGGGGTGAGTGACTAAGACCACCCTCACACCGGAAGACAAGGGGCTGAAGGAAGACGACCATGCAATAGAACTGCTCACATCTTGGAAGAGGTGCCCAGATGTGTCCAGGTGTCAAATGCCTGCATTGTTTTTCTCAGGTGGAACTAACACGGAAATGACATCTGCCCTGTAATTTGGGCACTTCCTGGAAAACCACAATTGCCCATCACATTATAATTACCCTGCCACGGCTCTCCGGTTTGGAATTCTTACTTCCCTGAGTTCTATTCTTAAATTCCTTCCCCACCTTAAGAAGAAGACAAAGCACTTTAAATGGTTTCTTGTTGGACAGTTTTCTCCACCCTTACATATTCCAAGTTGTCCCCGGAACACCTATTTTAACTTTCTTATAAGTGAGATCATTTTTCTAAGTGAGTGAAAGAAAGGAGGAAGGAGATGTTTTCCACAGCCAGCCGAGAATAGAATCAATTGGCATTGCTTGATTTTGTTTCTTCGAAATATCCAGAGGAAATTTAGCAATTTCAGGAAGAGCCACCCTGGTGTGGCAGAGAACATGTCACCATCCAGATGTTTGACCTGACAGGAAGCATCACACCTTTCCAGGAGCTGGTTTACCAATGGGAGAAACAAGAATTAGACTCAATCAGTATCTGCCCAAATGGCTGGAGCTCTGCCACCAGGGGTTGTGCGGTAGCAAAAAAGAAAAATTATTTCCTTTGCAAACATCTTTCATTCTTTTAATATCGTAGGGGAGAAAGTCTTAGTTTGGTGCTGGTGGGACTTGAACACCTTGCTAATGATTTTCCAAACTTCCTTTATGAAAGAGCATGCCATAAGTCCAAGCCATCTGCTGGCATAGGAGCTGGAATTTAATGCCAGGACTTTGACTTATTATTATTTCTTTCCTTCTATTTATTTAGTGTATAATTAGTTTCCTGTTGATGGTGAAAATGTGGTTTCTTTCATAGTATCTAGTTTTTCATTAAAAAGGACTTCCATTTTGGCATTGAGGTTAAAAAACAGGAGTTGGGGTAGGAGAAAGCTTTAAGTACACTAGTCTAGATTAACTGTTTCAGATATGAGAAGAGTCAGACCAAGAAAAACTCAGGCACCTGCAAATATTATTATATATGATCAATCTGAGCATGAATTCTTCAAATGAACCTGGACTTCAACTGCTTGGTTATCTGTCCAGATACTTGGCAGAAAGAAACTTAAGTACAGATAAACACCTCTAACTATTAACAGGGAATCAAAGGGTTTTCTTTATTTTTTTTCTTTTCCTTTTTCCTGTTTAAGTTTATTTGAAAAATTGATGGAGTTTTCTTCTTTTTTAAAAGAAATTTTATACATACAGGAGCGCTGGCACTGCTCCACAAAAATAGACTCGCTTTTTAGACACTGTCTCACATTTTGCTTTAGTCATTCAAAAATACCTCAGAAATTCCTCCAAGTTCACTGCTATTGTTCCAATTCATTTTTAGAAGCTACACATACCACGTATATACCATGGTATGGATGTGAATCAGTTTGTCCAACCATCCTCCTACTGATTTGTCTGTCACTCACACTGATTCTGATTCTTGCCCTTAGTAATCAAAACTGCTATAAACATGCCCATATACATATTTCTACACACTCATAGTTTAATTTCTAAAGGAAAGCTCCTTGGGAATGGGATTGCTGGTCCACGAGGAACTGTATTGTTATTTCAATGGAAGTTCATAGACAACCTTCCAGAAAAACTCCAGCAAATCAAAATGCCGCCAGGGCACCATGAGAGCAACTCTTTCCAGAATCTTTTTTAGCGAATGGGGCCATATGTTTTTAAATTTTGCTAGCTAAATGAGCAAAAAGTGATATTTCGCTTATTAGGTTGAATTTCCATTTCCTTAACAAATGTATGGAGTATTTGAACACTTTTTATTTCTCAGCCATTTCAACTTCATCTTCATATCTCTTGCCCATTTTTTTTCCTCTAGGGTCATCTTATCAATGTGTAGCATATTATACATGTGAACTCTTTGGCAAATATAAAATATTTTTAACAAATACATTGGCATAATCTGTCATTAGAAGCATGCTTTTTTTTTTGTTTTTGTTTGTTTTTGTTTTTGTTTTTGTTTGGTACCACATCCCCAGCCCTATTTTGTGTTTTATGTAGAGACAGGGTCTCACTGAGTTGCTTACTGCCTTGCAGTTGCTGAGGCTGGCTTTGAACTAGCAATTCTCCTGCCTCACCCTCCCAAAGTGCTGGGATTACAGGCATGCGCCACCGCGCCCGGCTCATTGGAAGCATCTCTAACCACACTCAAGTTTTACATTTTACTGGGGATTGAACCCAGGAGTCCTCTACTACTGAGCTACACCCCCTGCCCTTTTTATTTTTTGTTCTGAGACAAGGTCTCACTAAGTTGCCTAGAGTGCCCTTGAACTTGTGACACTCCTGCCTCAGCCTCTGAGTGGTTAGGATTACAGATGTGTGCTATCCTGCCTGACTCTCTTTCGCTTTTCTTTTTGTCTATTCCTATTCTTTTTTATGTATAGTTTTTTTGCCAATTTTCATGCATTTTTTATTATTCATAATCACTACAGTCATTTAATCCTATTCAAATATTCCTGTGAAAACTTAATGCATTGCATTTATATATTAATTTGGGGAGAATTAATACCTTATGATATCGCCATCTTAAACATGAATATGTTATATCTTTCAATATGATTTCATAGTTTTCTACAAATAGACCCTGTGGTTTTCATTTTAAATTTATTCTAGGCACCATGTAAATTTTGCCTTCCTAGTAATGAAAATTTTTTTCCTACTTCTATTTCTAGATGGTCATTGCTAAAATAGGAAGAAACTATTTGGAGATACATATCATCTACCAAGCCATCTTTCAAATTATCTTATTAATTGCAACAGGATTTTTTCCCTAAAGTTTTTTGGGTGTTCTGGGTGAACTATAATAAAACCAGAAAAGGAAAAGCTTTATTTCTCTTCCTCAATGTTTATTGCAATTACTTAGGTTGGTTTTTTATTTGTATTATTGCATTTGTTTGGGTTGAATAACAATAGTGAGAGCAGTAGTTTCTGTCAATTTTCTAATTTTAATTGAAATTATTTCAGTGTTTCACTATTTCAAATGGTCTTTCCTATTGGATTTTAGCAATTAGTTTTTGAATGTTTCAGTAGTTTTCTTTCTAATTCTATTTCACTGTGGAACGTTTCTTTCAGGAATGCAAATCTTTGCAGTATCCATGTCTGAGGCTGTTTTGTGTTGCTATAACAGAATACCACAGGCTGGGTTATTTATGAAGAAAAGAGATTATTTAGGCTCAAGATTCTGATGGATGGAAAACCCAACAGCCTGGCACCTGCATCTGCTTGGCTTTTGGTGAGGGCCTGCTGCCACATCATAACATGGCCAAAGGGTGGAAGGAATCACATGGCAAGAGGTCAAGAGAAAGAAAAAAACAAATAAGTGTGACTTCCTTTCATAACAAAGGCACTCCTAGGAAAACTAACCCACTCCAGAGAGAATGGCCTTAATCCATTCATGAGAGTGGAGCCTTATCACCCAAACGCCTCTAGTGAGCACCAACCAACTCTGCCACATTGGGAATTAAGATGCCAACACACGAACTTTTTTGTTCCTGAGTAAAAATTAGGAAATTTATTGGTTCCGTTTGTGTAAAAACGTATTTCTTTTAATAATAACAATAATTATTATTTCACAAATAAACTAAATACAGACCTCAATAGTCACATATGATAAAGAATATAGACTTGGGCCGGAACATGGTGGTGCAGGCCTGTAATGCCAGCAATTTGGGATGCTGAGGCAGAAGGACTGCAAGTTCAAAGCCAGCCTCAGCAATTTAGAAAGGCCTTAAGTAATTTAGGAGTTCTCAAATAAAAAAATAAAAAGGGCTCGGGATGTGGCTCAGTAGTTAAGTGCCCCTGACTGAGTTCAATCCCAGGTTCAAATAAAAAGAGTATAGACTTCAGAATATTCATCAATTTATTTAATTTTTTCTCTTTCCACATTTTTTATTGGTGCATTAAAATTGTACATAATGGTGGGATTTTTTGTTACATATTTGTGCGTGCACACAATATAACATTATAATTTGGCCAACACCAGTCTCCAGCACTTCCCCCCTCCCTCCCTTCTTTCTAAGCCCCTGGTCCCTTTTCTCTACTGGCCTCCCTTTGATTTTCATGAGATTGCCCCCCTCATCTTTCTTTTCCTTTTTCTTCTCTAGTTTCCATATGAGAGAAAACACGACCCTTCACTTTCTGCATCTGGTCAAGTTCTATCCATTTTCCTACAAATAACATAATTTCATTTTTCTTGATGGCTAAATAGAACTCCATTGTGTATATATACCACATTTTCTTATCCATTTATCTGTTGATGGACACCTAGGCTGGTTCCATAGTTGGGCTATTATGAATTTTGCTGATATAAACATGGGTATGCATTTATCACTACCTTGTGATGACTTTAATTCTTTAGGATAAATACTGAGGAGTGATATAGCTGGATTATATGGTGGTTCCATGCCTAGCCTTTTGAGTAATCTCCACCCTGATCCATGAGCTTTTGGGGGATACGTTCAAATCATAGCAATCTATTAATATGATCACATGATTTTCCTCTTTTAACTTAAAAATACAGCAAATTATATTGAATGGAGTTCCTGATACTTATTCCTAGAAAAAATTCTACTCGGTCAAAATACATTATTATTGCTATCGCAGTTGCTATTTTTATTATATTTTACTGGGATCTGTCAGGTTTGGTCAGGGTCCAAGATGCCCAAATAAGGAAGCTGGTCAGCGGAGCTGCAAGCCAGATGTGACGTCACTAGTGGACACGCCTCCTGTCAATCAGCGAGTTTTCCTGACCCAAGCCCTCCCCTTCCTGACCGGGTTTTCTTGAAATTCTCTATGCACAGAATCTCCGAGGCCATTTCTCCCGACCCGCTCTGATGGACGGGTGATCTGGTCGAGAGCGTGCATTCCAATAAAGCCTTGCGGAGTGGCTTAATTCATCTTCTCCTAGTCGTGTGAATTTTACAGGATCTACTTGCTATCTTTTTATTTATTAGCAACAAATATTTATACACAGATTATTGTGTTATAGGCATTGTTTAGATCCATAGCAGTGAATGAAAAGCACAAAATCTTTGATCTCATGAAGTTTACTTTTAAGCAAGCCATTAAAAAATAAAGTGACTTTAGCCAAGCGTGGTGGCGCAAGCCTGTAATCCCAGCACTTAGGGAGGCTGAGACAGGAGAATCGTGAGTTCAAAGCCAGCCTCAGCAACAGAGAGGCTCTAAGCAACTCAGTGAGACTCTGTCTCTACCTAAAACACAAAATAGGGCTGGGGATGTGGCTCAGTGGTCGAGTGCCCCTGAGTTCAATCCCCGGTACCAAAAAAAAAAAAGTGACTTTAAACAAAAACCCATTTTGTTTCTTGCTCACAGGTCTGTGAGTCACCTGTGAGTGATCTGGAATTGCATTTAACTTTCTTGCATACATTTTTAGGCTTTTAATGGAAACATATAACAGAAAAATCACAAATCATAAGTGAGCAAACAACTGTGAAACCATCACTCAGGTCAAGGTAGAGAATATTTTATTATTTGCTAATTATTTGTAGAGAGTTGCATTTACTTATTTATTTATTTTGATTTTTTAGTTGTCATTGGACCTTTATTTTATTTATTTATATGCGGTGCTGAGAATTGAACCCAGTGACTCACACATACTCTGCCACTGAGCCACAACCCCAGCTCAAGTTTTGCATTTATATTAAAAAATACAGTTTGATATACAAGTTATATAGGTTAGTATAGTTCCTTCATTACCCTACACTCCACCCCTGCTTCTGCTATGGCTTCATTGAAGATGGAGTCTATGGCCCCATTCTACTGACTTTGGGTCATGCAAGTTACTTTGGCCAGTAAATGTGAGCAAACACACCAGATATCACATTCACCCAAGCTTGGCTTGACTTTTTACAGTGTTGTCCTAATCCAGTGGCATCTGTTTCCCTAGAGAAGATATGTTGTGTTGATTGGCTTTGTGTCACTGTGACAAAACACCCGAGATAATCACCTTATAAAGAGGAAAGGTTTATTTTGTCTCATGCTTCAGAGATTTCAGTTCATGGTCACTTCACTCTGTTGCTTTGGGACTGTTTATTCAAACTCTCACCCATAGCAACACACAGCCTACAGGCAAGCCCAGAGCTGACCCCCAGACCTTCAGCTTGTCATGAAAACCACTGAGATTTTGTTTCAGGTTTTGTTTTGTTCTGAGTTGTTATACAGCATTATAGTAGCAGAACCTCACTCATACAGCTAGTTTGATTAAATCGATCAGAAAACTCCCATCTTTTTCTCTGGTTTTCTTTAAAGATCAGAAGAACACTCAGATGTTAGCCCATTTGATATCAGGAGAACTTTCATCATATTTCCAATCATTTGTGGTAATAAGTCTTTTCAAATGTTCTATTTCTTCTAGGTCCAATATTGGAAGTGTATATTTGCAAATAATCAGTCATTCTGAGTTTTTTAATTTACTATTATTATTATTATTATTATTATTATTATTATTATTATTTTGGTACCAGGGATTGAACTCAGGGGCACTCGACCACTGAGCCACATCTCTAGCCCTATTTTTTGTTTTCTGTAGAGACAGGGTCTCACTGAGTTGCTTAGCACCTCGCCATTGCTGAGGCTGGCTTTGAACTCAGATTCTCCTGTATCAGCCTCCCTAAGTGCTGGGATTACAGGCATGTGCCACTGCGCCCTGCTGAATTTAGTATTCTTTATAAATTTTTAAATTTCATTTGCAGTTGTGCTTCCTTTCTCATTCCTCATTGTGTATGCTTTTGCCTTTCTCCTTTTCATCTAAGGATTAAGCTTGTAAAGGATTTATCCGTTTCATCTGTCTTTTTATTTATTTGTTATTTATTTATTTGTTACTGGGGACTTGAACCCATAAGCACTATACTCTTGAGTACATTCCCACCTTATTTATTTATTTGTTTGTTTGTTTGTTATTTTTAGGTACCGGGGATTGAACTCAGGGGCACTCCACCACTGAGCCACATCCCCAGCCCCATTTTTTGTTCTATTTAGAGACAGGGTCTCACTGAGTTGCTTAGCACCTTGTCGTTGCTGAGGCTGGCTTTAAATTCCCTGTTCTCCTCTCAAAGTGCTGGGATTACAGGCCTGTGCCACGGTGCCTGGTCCCACTCTCCATTTTTAAAAATAGTTTTTGTTTTCAGTGGTAGATGGACCTGATACCTTATTTTATTTACTTATTTTTATGTGATGCTGAGGCTTGAACCCAGTGCCTCACTCATGCTAGGCAAGTGCTCAACCATTGAGTTACAGCCCAGCGCCCCCCCCACCCCTTTGGTTTGTTTGGGTTTTGTTTTTGTTTTTGGTACCAAGAATTGAACTCACAGGTACTCAACCACTGAGCCACATCCCCAGCCCTATTTTGTGTTTTATGTAGAAACAGGGTCTCACTGAGTTGCTTAGTGCCTCCCCATTGCTGAGGCTGGTTTTGAACCTGGGATCCTCCTGCCTCAGCCTCCCAAATAACTGGGAGTATAGGTGTGCACCATCATGCATGGCTCATTTGCCTTTGTAAAAGATGCATTGGGAAATTTATTTGTCCTTTGTCATTTTTATTGTTGTTTCTATTTCATTAATCTCAGTTTTCATTTTTTAAAAAATCCCCCTTACCCAATTTCTTTATTAAAACTAGGATCCTGGTTTTTTGGTGTTTTTTTTTTTATTTCTTTTGGTTTATTTTGTTTTTCTAACTTGTAAGATGAATATTTAGTTCTTTAGTTTTCATTTTTATCCTTAAATAATAAAGATCGTTTAAGCTATAACATTTCCGGTAAGTATAGCATCTGCAGTGCCGCATTGGTTTTGATATGACCTGAATAAGCTACTGCTTTCTGGATTGTATGTGAGATACCTTTGTATGGTTTTATCCAAGAGGTGGGGGATATATTAGAGCAGTTGTAGGTTTACAGCAAAATTGAGAGAAGAGTACAGAGTGCTCACGTGTCCCGCACACCTGCAGCCCACCCTACCCACAAGGCCTCTCCTGCTATCACCTCCCACCCCCCAGTGCTAGGCTGGGTAATGGCAGAACCTTTGTCAACACATCATTATCACCTGAAGTCCATCATTTACATCAGGGTTCACTTGGGTGTTGCAGGCTCTATGGGTTTGGGCAAATACATAACTGACATGTATGTCTAGCACTTTAATACAGAGTAGCTTCACAATCCTAAAAATCTTCTGTACACTACCTGTTCATCTCTCCTCCCCACAATCCCTGTTCTATTTCCTGTCTTCATGGTTTCGCTTCTCCAGTTATACAGTTGGAATCCTATGGGATGAATTCTTTTCAGACGGGCTTTTTCACTTAGAAATATGCATTGTTAGCCAGACATGGTGGCACATGCCTGTAATCCCAGCACTTTGGGAGGCTGAGACAGGAGAATCGTGAGTTCAAAGCCAGCCTCAGCAATGGTGAGGCACTGAGCAACTCAGTGAGACTCTGTCTCTGCATAAAACACAAAACAGGGCTTGGGATGTGGCTCAGTGGTCGAGTGCCCCTGAGTTCAATCCCCAGTATCAGAAAAAAGAAAAGAAAGAATGGAAGATTCTCCAGGCACAGTGGTGCATGCCTATCATCCCATCCACCTGAGAGACAGAGGAAAGATGATCACAAGTTTGAGGCCAGCCTCAGCAACTTAGTGAGACTCTGTCTCAAAAAAAGGGGGGCTGGGGAGCTATAACTCAGTGGCAAAGTGCCCCTGGATTCAATCCCCGGTACCAAAAAAAAAAAAAAAAAAGATAAAATGTTTGCTTAAAAAGGAACTACAGACGTGGGGCCTCAGGAAGTCCTAGCAGCTTTTGCTATGATAAGGAGGCTCCAAGGCCTCCCACCTGTTGAACACCTGTTAGGATCCTCTTGGAAAGAGGCGGAAGGAGGCGGAACCTGTGAAGCTCCTGGTCTTTGTCCCTTCCCCTCCTAAAAGCTTTCCTTGTCCCAGAGCTTTTCTGAAGTGGAACTTGTAAAACAATGAAGTTTCTTCCACTTCCTTCAAAGCTGGCTTTGAATAAAACCCATTTTCCGGCCAATTTGAATGTTTCTGGAGCAGTGAGTTTTATGGCCCAGTCTCTTTCCCCGCTGGGGCCCTATCTCATGCCACCTGGGGACACTTTGGGGCTATCTTTTCTAAAAGTCCGAAATTGTTGGCATGTTTACTGGACAAAAATCTACACGTTAACACACAGTCATACCATGTGTGGGATCATCAATCAACAGTCTCATGCGTGAGTCAACCGAAGTACATTCTTCCTCTAAAGCAATCAAAAAGTCTTTGGATGGCTTTGTGCCCCATAAGACTTTAGAAAGACATGATATCCAAATTTCTACTTTATTTCCAACTTTTCGGATAATTTTTTTTTTTTGGGTACTGGGGATTGAACTCAGGGGCACTCGACCACTGAGCCACATCCCCAGCCCTATTTTGTGTTTTATGTAGACACAAGGTCTCACTGAGTTGCTTAGCACCTCGCTGATGCTGAGGCTGGCTTTGAACTCAGCCTCCCTAAGTGCTGGGATTACAGGCTTGAGCCACCACGCCCGGCTTGGATAATTTTTAAACAATGCCATTTTAAAATTTTTTTCTATATGATCTGTATAATTCAGAGAATGCATATTAAACCCCCCTCATAAGATCCCCAGTACTGCAAAAAGGGGGAAAAAAACCCTCAGTATCCCGAATAGCTGGGTTTACAGGTTTGCACCACCACAACCGGCAAGAAGTGTATTTTTTCTAATCACATTTCTAAGAATTTTGATTTCTCTAGCTACTATGTTGTTAACAAGCTTAGGAGTTTATATTAATTGTGCTTTATTTCCTTCCTATTCTATCGAAGCTTTTAACCTTAAATTCCAATTTGTCTGATTAATGGCTAATCAATTAATATTGCCCAGTATATTATTTATCTTTTTTAGTACCTCTTTTTCAATAGTATTATTTTTAACCATTGTATGTTTATATTTGTTTGGGGTATTTTCTGTAAATAATACAGGGCCTTAAAAAAAATTATACAGTCACATTTAAAGTAGTTGTTGAGCCAGGCTTGATGGCATATGTAGGTAATCCTAGCAGTGCTAGAGGCTGAGGCAAGAGGATGGCAAGTTTGAGGCCAACCTCAGCAACTTAGTGAGGCTCTAAGCAACCAAGTGAGAACCTATCTCAAAAAAAGTCAGGGGAAGCCAGGCGCGGTGGCACACGCCTGTAATCCCAGCACTTAGGGAGGCTGAGACAGGAGAATTTGTGAATTCAAAGCCAACCTCACCAACAGCAAGGCGCTAAGCAACTCAGTGAGACCTTGTCTCTACATAAAACACAAAATAGGGCTGGGGATGTGGCTCAGTGGTCGAGGACCCCTGAGTTCAATCTCCAGTACCAAAAAAAAAAAGAAAAGTAAGGGGAAGAAAATGGCTCAGTGGTTAAGCGTCCCTGGGTTCAAATCCCTGGTACCCCCAAAACTAAAATAAAAAATAAAGTAGTTGTTGATTTACTTAGTATTCTTCTTCCACTGTACCTTCTGTTTATTAGCATAGTCAATTCTCATTATTCCCATAGTTCCTTTCTAGAAAGTCTCTAAGAACACTGCATTAGCAGACAGATACCAAACCACAATTCCTAAGGAAAATGCAGGCTTAGGTCCTGGGACCCTCTGATCACAATATTCCATCAATCAATCAATACATAACTTTGTTTACATGCGTTTATGTTGAGACACCTTCCTTAATATGCACTGTTGATTTGTTAACATTGAACTCACAACTAATAGTACTATAACTCATGCCTGAATGAAACTTGTCTAACTTTGTATTTTTTCTGTATCACAGCCTTCAAGCTCTCAGGAACACGAGAGAACACTTCACCTGTATTGTATACTTGACAACCATTTTAAACAATAAAGTTGACAGCAAAAAAAAAAGAGGCCCAGCCCTTTTTATTATTACCTTAGTTTTCTCTGCTATTTATCTGAATCCCTGCAATGACCATTTAGTTGGAAAATCATATATTTTTAGCTCTGTACTCATTTTGCTCTATTTAAATTTCTGCTTTTTTTTTTTTAAGATTTATGTTGTCATCTTCCTCTTTCAGTAGCTCTATGTCACTGGGTGTGTGTTGTCTCTCCTGACCTCCCTCTCTCTGCCAGCTCACTGGGGCTCAGGTCTAAGCACTGAAACACCCTAAGGGATGAGTTTTCTATTGGTGGAAAAAGCAAGGAAAGACTTTGTCCTAATTACTGCATCTGTAGACATTCTGCCCATCTCCCACAGAAGCATCTGGAAAATGCCTCCCTGGTCTGGGTTCTGCAAGTATTCCAACATCAGGAACAAGGAAACCCAGCCCACTTGTTCAGTGACCTCTTAGTTCTGAGATAAGGCACAGGGGATCGACCAGATGTCTTCATGTAGTGCAATGTCAAACTTCCTTTGGGGTCTCAATCTTTGAGGTCCAAGCCTTCCCTGGCATCCACTTCTCAGCCCTTGCTTCAAGCCTCCCCTGTATTTGTTAAAGTAATGGAGAACAGCTAGAGACCTGGCCACACAGGCCCACTGCCAGTGGGGGTTGGAAGGCGCTGAGTTCATCACTGGAGGCAGGCTCTTCCTGCAGCACCATAGTCCCTTCTCTGCAGCCTGGTTCATTGATCTCTACAATTGTTTGACTCAAGAGGGAAATGGAGGAAAAGGAAAGCACATTCAGGTTACCACATCCCCAGACTCACTCCCAAAGTTTCCTTTTAAAAGAAATTTAAGTTTAAAAAAGAAGATTTGTGAAAAAATAGTTGGGGACAGAAATCAAAAGGTGGCATGTAAGCCGGGCGTGGTGGCTCAAGCCTGTAATCCCAGCACTTTGGGAGACTGAGACAGGAGAATCACGAGTTCAAAGCCAGCCTCAGCAACGGTGAGGCGCTAAGCAACTCAGTGAGACCCTGTCTCTACATAAAACACAAAACAGGGCTGGGGATGTGGCTCAGTGGTCGAGTGCCCCTGAGTTCAATCCCCAGTACCCCCCCCCAAAAGAGGTGGATAGTTAAAGAAAGCAAGGAGGCAGGAATTTTCATGTTTTAGAAATTGTGCAGTTCAGTGATTGCCGCGAGGACACAAAACCCTGGGGCTCCTAGGGAAAGGCAGGAAGGAAGTTGTGACTGTCTTAAGGACTTCCTCTCACAGAGTTCCTTTTCCACAGAGACGTCTGGGTTACTATAAAGGAGATTTTTCTTTCTTTCTTTTTAAAATAAAAACTTTGCGTTTCTTTTCTTGTATAATATTATCAATGCAATATGGAAGTTTGAGAGTAAAAGCTCACAGTGGCAGCTTCTAAAGGCGAGCTGGTGCACACGTCCCTCTCAGAGCCACAGACACACAAGTACCTTAAGCACTTGCAGCCCCAGGTCACTCCTGCTGCCATTATCTCTACAGGAACAAATGGGTCCAGGCCCCAGATGTCAGTGGGTCTTGCCTGCATTTGCCTTGGACTTGCTGGATTGCTTTATACCTTCCGGGAGAGACTAAACATGACACTTAACTGTGAGCTCACAAAAACACCTTTCTGGCCTCAGGAAATTTTCTGTCCTGAGAGCGCTGCTTTCAGGTCACCTGCCTTGACCAGGTTCAGGTTCATTTTGTTTAAGTTGGAACTCAGTGCACCGGAGGGGAACAGAGCATCTCTCAAGGTTGCCATGGGAGCCCGCCCCTGGGCATGCCCTCCCTACCACCACGATCCAACTCTGATTCAGGGATCTCTGCCCCTGCCCTGCCTGGATTCGTCTGAAGTCAGCTGTGTGCCGGTGAAGAAAGCCACTGCGCCCTGGGCACTTGGGCTCACCGCAACCTGAGACCTTTGCAAGGGCTCACTGGCCCAGGGCCCCCCGTAAGTGTGTTGAAGTGTGTGTGTGTGCGCGCGCGCGGGTGTGTCCCAGCACACACGCGGCTTTGGCCCGGGTCTCCGGCCCAGACCTCCTGGGGGCGCCGGGCACACTCGGCCAGCGCAGCACAATGGCCAGCTCTCCACGGTTGGCGCGTGGCCGAGCCCGGGGCGGCGGGGCTCGGCCGTTTTGGAGAATTCTCTTATTGTTGGCGAGGCTCGGTGGCCGCCGCCTGCGGCCGGCGAGCTGCAGATCTATTCACCCGACAGCCCGGCGTCCCGCGCACCTGCCCGGCGCCCCCACCCCGCCGCCCGCCATCTGTCGTCTGAGCGCCATTGTAAGCAGCCGCGCCTGGCGTCCTGGACGACACCCAAGGGGACCCTGGGTTTAGGCCCGACCGGAGGCAAACAAGGAGGGTTTATTTCCAGTCCCGTTCAGAGGTGACCTTGAACAAAATAGTCAAGCCTGGGGCACTCACCCGCCTCCCCGCCCTCTAGCTTTTGGAGCAGGGTTTCTTTAGGAGCCTCTCCTGCACCCTGGACCCGGGGGTCCGCAATCTGAGCCAGATCCTCCGGTTTAGGACATCTGGGGTGTTATTCTCTCCGGGACGAGCCCCGCAGCGGGCAGATCTCGCCACTTGGCTTCCTGAAGAGCCCCCGGGAACCCGTTTCGAATGCAGATGTTGGTTTTGTCTGCCTGCAAGTCTGATCCTCTGAGTGCATCCCAATTGTCCGCGCCTCTTAGGATGCTGGGTTGAAAGAAGAGCTTTTCTTTTCTGCAATTGCAAATGCAGCCCTTTCAAGTCCCCCCAGCAGTCTGCTGCCTCAGCAGTCTGCATTTTGCCCTAATTTGTTTACTCTCTCACATCCTCCCGGACGGTTAGTGGAGCTATCAAGCGCTTTACCACATTCTGACCAAAAACAAAACAAAACAAAGCTATGGAACTGAGGTCGTGGTGAGCTTGCCTTTAGAAACCACAGCCTTGTCCCTCGAAGATTCTACTCCGACCTCCCTTCTAAGCATCTCCCCATCCACGTTAGGACTCTCACTGGTTCCCACCACCTCCTCCCCCAGCGCACAACAGGTCCATCAACTCTTAGATGGAAAAATAAAGGCTAAAAAACAGGAGGCGCCAAGGGGCAGATGTGAACTTTATCTCTTTGTGCTTGTAAAACAAAACCAATCCACACTCAGTTTGGATTGCACTTACTAACAGGCACTTCCGGGCTAAGACAGGTGTCCAGCGGGTCAAAGGGGGAGATTTAAAGCTGGTCTCTCCGAGCTGACGCCTCAATGTAGCTGTAGCTACCTTTCTGTTGTCTCTTGATTGCTGACCAGAAAGGGGAGGATGGGTACCCCAGAGATTCCAGACACCCAGGAACTGGTCTGCTCTGCTCTGCCAGACAGACGGAGGCCCTCCTCCTCTTGGACTTGACTCCAGTTTACAAATGCTCCATTGGGGGAAGTCCTGCAGGAGTTGTAATGCACTCTGGAACTTAGAACTAGGAATGCAGAAGGCTTGAGTCTCCTACAGGGCAGATCCCTCTTGGACAGAGCTGGGGAAATCAAGGAAAAAGAAGTGTGTCTCTGAATCGCTTTTCCCATCCCCTTCAATTCACAAAATGTGTTCTAAGTGTGTTCATATCACAGATTGCTGGAGTGTGTTAGTGTGTGCGCACGGTTGTATGTGTGGATAACACACACACGGAACTGAATTAAAAGAAGCACAAACAACTAATAACTACTCAATGAAAAACATGTCTCCCTCCTGCCCGGGTATCATTTTCCTTTTTTTTTTTCCTGTTCCTGGGTGGCTCCAGGGGGACTTACACTTCCATCTCAGGTGCTGGCTCCTGTATTATTGCCTCCAGTTATGGGACCCTGATCAGGACTCACCACTTGCCCTCCACAGTAAAGCAAGAGTAAGAGAATACGTACTGCAGAGGCTTTAGGACTAAGAAAGTGTTAAACGTGTTCCAGGCCCACGCAAGTTCTGTAAGCTCCCAGGTTACCACTCTGTGAGCCAAAGTACTGTTATCTGTCCTCTCTCCATATCTGGCAGGGTTTAAGGAGATCAGATTGGAAGGTCTTGGGTAAGGAAAGGAAAAGTTTGACAGGTGGTGGGTAATAGGTTCTTAGAAAGTACACACTCCTAATCCCAGCTACTCAGGAGGCTGAGGAAGGAGGATAGCAAGTCGGAGGCCAGCCTAGGTGACTTAGCAGGATCCTGTCTCAAAATAAAAAGGGGTAGGGAGGTGGCTCCTTCATAGAATGCCCCTGAGTTTAATCCCCAGTACAAAATAGAAGACAGAGAAGGAGAAGAAGAAGAAAGTAGAGGCGAGCTGAAGTTGAGGGGGGAGATAAGCACAAAAGACTGAGGCTCTGAAGGAATGTCAGTTGGGTTATGGTTTATAACAAACAGCCACAACATATACACAGAAACAAGCACTTCTCTCTTGCTCTGCCTTTGCAGGCTGCTATAGGTTGTGGGTCTGTAAGATGGCTGGTGTGGTTCTGTCCCCCATGCCTTATTTAGGAGCTGGAATAAGAGGCACAGCTCTCTAAGAGATGTTCTGGCAATGGCGGAAGTCTGAGATGCCAAGCCGCGCTGCACAAGCATAATATCTGCCTAACGTTCTACTGGTCAAATAGGTCATACAGCCCAATCCAGAGTCAGAGGGGATCAGTCCATCTGCTAGGAAATGCTGGCAAAGAATTGGAAGCAATATGTCAGTCACTTCTCTCTATGTTATCTTCTCAGATGATGGCATCCATCTCTGCATCCTTAAATACTGTTGATATAGTTTGGATCTTGAATGTCCCACAAAGGCCCACATATTAAAGGCTTGGTCTCCAGGATGGGACTATTGGGAACTAGTGGAACCTTTGAGAGGTGAGGCCTAGTGAGACGTCCTTAAATAACTGGGGATGGGCCCCTGAAGGGGACTGTGAGATCTCAGCCCCTCCTAGTGCTTTGCTTCTGGGTGATGAGGTGCGCAGTTTACTCCGCCACACACTCCTGCCAGGCTGAATAGCAGTGAGTCTGCCCATCAGGGACTCACATGGAAATTCTAAATCCATGAGCCCAAAACACCTTTTGTCTTTATAAGTTAATTTTCTCAGATATTTTGTTCTAGTGGTGAAAAGCTAACACAACTACTTGCTGAGATTCCCTAATATACATTCCAGCCTATTGCTAACCTGGAAGTTCCAAATACCCCACAATTCCCACTCCCCCCAACAGTTCCACTGGCACATCTCAGACTTCTCCAGATAGAAGTCTTGATTTCCTGTCCGTAACCCAAGTCTGATCTCAGCGGTGCTCCCTCCATCAACCTTCTTGCTCAAAGCAGAGGCAGTGGGTTACTTCCTCCAAAATGTGCATCTCCCTCATCCAAGCCCCCAGCATCTCTCACCTGAATAACTGCCATTTTTCATATCCATGTCCTCCTACTTCTGCCCTACTCCCTTTAGTCTCTTCTCAACACAGCCGTACTGACTATTCATAAGCTGTAAGTCAAATCATGTCCGTCCTCTGCTCCAATCCTCTGACAGGTCCCATCTTAGAAAAAAAGGCCAAATTCCTTATAATGCAGCTATAGGGCCCTGAGCTGCCCCCACTCCCTCACCTCTTGGATGTCATTCCCTAGTTCTCAGTCCTCATGCATTCTGTTCCCATCTTGCTGCCTTCCTTACTGCTCTGCAAACACCACCAGGTGCACACTAGCCCCAGGGCCTTTGCATTAACCATTCCCTCCACTTGGAATGCTCTTCCTCAAATATCTGCAGTGCCAGTGTTCTTGCTTCACCTTCTCAGGAAATTCTTCCCTGGCTACCTCCTTACCCAAAACCTCACCCAACCCAAACTTCCAGACCTCCTTGCTTACCACCATCAAACACATGATACAATTTGTTAGCTTCTTTTCTTTTTTTTCTATCTCTAGCATGGATAGCGCATGTTCCATGTATAGTAGCCCTCCTGATTTGCCCAAGACAGTCCTCAGTTTAGCAAGGAAATGACCATGTCCCAGGAAATCTCTGGAAAACTGGGATGGTTGGTCACTCGTGGAGGGAGAGATTTTTCTCTTTGTTCACTATTCTACACCTATCCCTGGTGCTTAGCACTTTGCCTGGCACCCAGTAAATAATGGTTGAATGAATGAATGAACAGTTAGAATGATCATCTGAAAATTTTAAATCAGAAAATATCTCTTCCTATGCTAAAAATTGTTCAGTGGTTCCAAGTTACACTTTGGATATTAGGTGTCCCCCAGAAGCTCATGTGTAAGACAATGCAGGAGTGTTCAAATGATGGGGTTTATGAGAACTGTAACCTACTCAGTGGATTGATCCACTTGAATGGATTACCTGGGTGGTGACTGTAGGCAGGTAGGGTGTGGCTGGAAGAAGCTGGTCACTTGGGGTGTCCCTGGCACCTCCTTCCTTCTCTCTTTCTGCTTCCTCACTGTCAAGAACTGAGTAAATTCCCTCCACCACACCTTTCCACCATGATGGTCTGCCTCACTTTGGGCCCAGGGCTATGGAGTCAGCCGACCTTGGACGGAACTTCTGAAACCGAGAGCCAAAATTAACTTCTCGTCTAAGCTTTTCTTGTCATATCTTTTGGTCATGATGATAGAAAGCTGATTAAAACACTCCACATGGTACTTCAAATCCAAACTCCTCACCTGGTCTCTGAAGCCTGCCTCTCCTGCCCTGCTGTCACTGAGCTCTGGGCTGCCTGACCCCCTCCCGCCCTCTTCAGTACACTCATCATTATCTTTTTTGGGGGCGGGGGGTATTGGAGATTGAACTCAGGGGCACTCGACCGCTGAGCCACATCCCCAGCCCTATTTTGTGTTTTTTGTAGAGACAGGGTCTCACTGAGTTGCGCTAACGCCTCGCCGTTGCTGAAGCTGGCTTTGAACTTGCAGTTCTCCTGTCTCAGCCTCCCAACACTCATCATTTTCATACCTCTCGATTTTGTTGTTACTCTCTCCTTAGCTTCCCTTAGATGCTCCTGCTCTGCCTTCGAGTTTCAGTTCAAATAATGTCCTCAGGCCTTTCCATGCGGCTCTTCCAAGAGGCTTCTTGTAAGCGCTACAGCCCTTCAGCCTGTTGACTTCCTGCACACCCCTCTTCACTGACTGTAGTTATGCCTGTGTGTGTTTTTGCCTTACTTGTTGCCCATAATCACAGGAGCCACGTCTGCCTGTTCTCTACCACAATACCAGCCCACACCACCACGGGTGCTCTTCAGTGTCTGCTAAAGCAATGTTTTGTGGTCAGGAAAGGAGAAGGGAGAGTCGGAAAGACTTCATGCACAGGAAAAGGAGTCGTTAATTTTACTGTAGACCAAATGGGCTCTTCAGACAATGGAGGGAGGATTTCCTTGAACCTTGTCAAGGAAGATCTTAAAGGCAATAAAAACAACATATATATATATATATATCTTTTATTTGGCACTTAACATGGGCTGGGCATGGTGTTAAGTACCTTCTGTACATCACCTTAATTAATCTTTACAATAACTTTCTTATCTCTATTTTCAAGTAAGAGAACTAAGTGTGAATGACATTATCCATTGAATACCTAATATCCATTTTCCACATCTCTGCTAATAGGACTCTGGCTTCGTGTAGGGTGAGAATATAGGCAGTCTAGGTGATGGATCAAACTATTTCCAGACTCCCTTGTAGCTCAGAGTGACCATTTGAGCCTATTCTGCACAAGGTGAATTATTTGGAGTCTGTTGGGGGGTGGAGGTATTCTTAGAAAACTTCTGCTCATCTTATATCTTCTTTCTGCCTTAAAGTGGTGTGTTGTCTGGAGCCATGGCAGCCATCTTGTGGTCATGAAAAACCAAGCCCAAGGATGAAATCCATCTGACTAAGCATGGCAAACCAGAAAGCGAGGAGTGCTTTGATAAGATGGTCATGTTGTTAAACAGTTGAATGACTACAGCAACCATCTACCTCCAATCTTTTTGTTGCATGAATGGAATAAGTCTCTATTTGTTTAAGGCAAATTTGTTGCCACTTGTAGCAAAATACATTTTGAATCAATAGAATGGGATTCAGATAACTTCAAAGAGAAACCAGCCTACGGAGGAAGAATTCAGGCTGCAGGTTGTGACTGTGAAATTGCAGCAATGTCATGACTGAAAGAAAAGTCCAGATCTTGTTATGACAACTGAAACTAAACAGACCCTGAAGACATGACTTTTGAGATCACTTAAAAGAGAAGGCATAAAAGGTCACATCCACTGCTGATCAGAATGTGATGGTGGAATTCCCAACAGTGACAAGGAAACCTGTACGGAATGTTGAGGTACAAGATGTAAGGTCTCATATGACAAGATATAAAAGAACCAGCACTTTTTAGTTTCTACGGTGCCCCAGGCACTGTGCCAGAAGCTTCACAGAGTCAGCCCTGAGACCCTCTCAATTGTCTTTGCAGGGTAGCTGATAGCTGTTCACTGTACAGAGGAGGAAACTGAAGCCCAGGAGGACAGGGAAGGGAAATGTGGAAGAATTACAGACACAAAGCAATCTCATCCAAAGCACAGCAGGCGTTTTCTTGCCTTTTTTTTTTTTTTTTTTTTTTGTACCAGGGATTGAACTCAGAGGCACTCGACCCCTGAGCCACATCCCCAGCCCTATTTTGTGTTTTATGTAGAGACAGGTTCTCACTGAGTTGCTTAGCGCCTCGCTTTTTCTGAGGCTGGCTTTGAATTCGGGATCCTCCTGCCTCAGCCTTCCCAGCCACTGGGATTACAGATGTGCACCACCACACCCGGCGCTTTTTTTCATTTTAACATATAAATTGGCAAGTTGATTCTAAAGTTCATATGCAAATGTGAAAGAGCTGAAATCTCAAAACAATCTTCAAAAAGAGCTTACGAAGGAGAGGACTAACACTTCATTTCAAGAATTATTGGGGGCTCAGTTGCCCACATCTGTAATCCTAGCTACTTGGGAGGCTAAGACAAGAGGATCACAAATTTGAGTCCAGCCTTAGAAACTTAGTAAGACCCTGTCTCAGAATACAATGACATGAGCTGGGGACACAGCTCAGTGGTAAAGTACACTTGGTTTCAATCCCCAGTCCAGTACCACACACACACACACACACACACACATAAAATAATTATAAAAGCCAAGTGCAATGGCCCATGCCTATCTTCAGAAGGCTGAGACAGGAGGATCCCAAATTCAAGACCTGGACAATTTAGCAAGACCCTATCTCAAAACAAAGAGAAGAGTGGGCTGGGGATGTGTAGCTCAGTGGTAGAGTGCCTGCCTAGCATGCATGAGGCCCTGGGCTCAATCCCCATTAATGCAAAAAAAAAAAAAAAAGGAAAGGAGGGCTGAGGATGTAGCTCAGTGCTCCTTGGGTTTAAGCCCCAGTACCACTATAACAACAAAAAATTATCATAAAGCTACAGAAATCAAAACAGTATAGTATTGGTGCAAAGATAAACAATTTGATGGGATGGAATAAAGACTCCAGAATCTATATGTGAAAAAATGATTTAAAAAACATTTTTTAAAAAATTGTACATGGAGCTGGGTGCAGTGACACACGCTTGTAATCCCAGCACTTTGGGAGGCTGAGACAGGAGCATCGTGAGTTCAAAGCCAGCCTCAGCAATGGCAAGGCGAGGGGCTAAGCAACTCAGTGAGACCCTGTCTCTACATAAAACACAAAATAGGGCTGGGGAAGTGGCTCAGTGGTTGAGTGCCCCTGAGTACCCCCCCCCATAAATATATAAATAAATAGATTGTACATGGACACAATACCTTTATTTCATTTTATTTTTTTTTATGTGGTGCTGAGGATTGAACATATTGCCTCACATGTGCTAAGCAGTTGCTCTACCACTGATCCACACTCCTGGCCCCCCAAAACTGATTTTTCTCAAATTTCAAAAGTAATGCTGCAGAGAAGGGACAACCTTTTCAGTAAATTTGCTGGAACAATTAGAAATGCATGAGGGAAAATTAAGGAGTGAAAATGAAGACAAGCAAGAAAAAGAAATAGAAGAAACAACTTGGACTCACTCAGCATCATTAATAAAAATTAACTCAAAACAGGTCAGAAATCTTAATGTAAGAGCTAAAACTGTACAACTCTTAGAAAAAAACAGGAGTAAATATCATGGCCTTCTGTGTGCCACTGGTTTCTTAGATTTGACATGGTAAACACAAGCCATAAAAGACTAAATAGATGAACTGGACCTCATCAAAATTAAAACCTTTTCCTCTTTGAAAGATAGAGTTAAGAACATGGAAAGACAAGCTGCAGACTGGAAGAATGTGTTTGCAAAATGTGTGTTTGATAAAGAACTTGCATCCAGATATATAAGGAACTCTAAAACTCAACAGTAAGAAGAGAATCCGATTTAAAAGAGGAGGGGTAAAAATATTTGAAAGGACACAGCACCAAGAAGATATAAGCTCATCAAATAGCCACATGAACGATACTCAACAACATCAGTCATTAGGGAAATTCAAAGCCCAAATGAGATACTACTATATACCATTTAGCATGACTGAAACGAAAAAGATTGGCCACTCCAAGCACCAGTGAGTAGGTAGAAATGATGCTCTCACACATTGTGGATAAGCATGTACAACCACTTTGAAAACTCACTTGGCAATTCCTTTAAAAAAGTTAGCCATATACTTACCATATTAACCCACTAGTCCTCTGCTAGGTGACTGCCCAGGAGGAAAAGAAACATATGTTCATACGGATACTCATCCATGAAGATTCGTGAAAGCTTTACTTGTAATGATCCCAGGAAAAATCCAAATGTCCATCAAAAGATGAATGCATAAAGAAATTGGGGTACACTCACGTAATGGAATACCCCTAGCAACAAAAGAAACTATATGCACAATATGGATCAATCTCGAGAGAATTATGCTAGGAGGAAAAAATAAATAAATAAAAAGGAGTACCTACTAGATTCCACTTATGTAAAGGTTTAGAAAACATAAACTAATTAAGAACAGAAAAAATATCAGTGGTTGTCTGAGTATGGGCGGTTAGGGAGTAACCGAAAGCTCGGTCCCTGTCCCCAGTGCCAATCAATGGCAATCTAATAATGAGGACACCGTTTTGAGAAAAAGGAAAAAGAAGGTCTATTGCTTTGCTAGCAAAGGAGAAACACAGCCTGTCCCGAAGGCTGTGACTCTCTGGATCAGAAGGGATGGGGGTGGTTGAAGAAACTCTTCAAGGGTTACATTGCAGTAGCACCTGTTGGCATAGTGGGATTCACTTGTTAATCTGGGAGACATTCACTTCCCAGATCCTCAGCAGGCATCTCTTTTCTGTAGTGGGTGTGCTCCAGGGCAATTAACTAGGGGAAGAAAAGATACTAATCTTGTTAGTGGGGGGGTGGGGGAGAGAAGAGAAAAAAAATCATATTTTTTTAAAAAATATAAACCTTAGAGCAATGAGGGCTATATTCAGAAGGTGAAGGGAACACTGTTACAGGACCACAACCAGGCACCAAGAAACTGGGGGCTGATGGATATGTTCACTACTTTGATTGTTATTAGTCAGCTTTATAGAGACAAAAGGTTTGTTTTGGCTCACACCTGGACCCATTGTCTGGAACTGTGGCAAGATGGCACATTGTGGTGGGGGCACAAGATGGAGCAAAACCACTCACCACGTGGCCAAGAAGCAAAAGAGAGTGAGGAAGAGACTGGGGTCCCACAGTTCCCTTGAAGAACATGAAGAACTTTTGAGAGACATTCAAGATCCAAACTGTACTAATGGCTTCATGGGTGTATGCCTTAAATCCAAACTTAAATTGCTTATTGCATGCCAATGATATCTTAATAAAACCATCTTTTAAAAATACTCAAGAGTACATGAGAGGTCAGAGGGAATGTCAGGACCCTTACCAGATCACCAAGGCTCAAGAGCACAGGCTCACTCCCCCACAGGCTGACCCCCTTCCCCCAGATGGCCAAAGTCTGTTGGGAGGAGCTATGTGGATGCAAATTAGGGCTAGAATAGCTGGAATTCTTCATCTAAATTCTGAGAAATCCAGGGGATTCTGGGCACCAGATGAAATATAAGAGGGAAAAAGTGGCTCATTTTCTAAAGAAAAATGAAACATGTCTGATGAAATCAAGGGACCTTTGCAACATCACACCCCAAGTCCTTTTCCTTGGTGCTCATGGGCTGGGGTGGGTGTTGGAAAGAGAAAACTCCAGTTCCACCCAACCTTTCCAGTCAGGGTCTCATGCAAAAGTGGTCATGGTGCTCAATGCACCATGAACATGGACATCTAAACACCACGTGAGGGACAGGCAGGCAGAAGCCCCAAACTGAGACACAGGAAATTAGATTGTTGGTGGGAGTCAGAGCAGGGGCACTTGTGTGACCCAAAGGAGGCCCGTGTCACCTGCAACTTTTCCTGGTGGCCAGACTGAGATGAGGGCTGTTCCTAGCAAGTTCTGCTCTGCAGGTCACCCCACACCTCATACTTTACCCTGACGCATACTAACACCACACCCTGGCGGTGGGCATGTCGGCAAATCAATTACCGCTGCTCTCCTCACCAGAGCAAACTTATTGGCAGAGTTTCAGCTTGTAACTAAGCCTTGATATTATCTAGTCCTTCTATGTGTCAGATATGCAGCACCTACTATATGCCAGGCACTCTTGTAGTCTCTGGGAATCCTGACTTTGCATTCTAGAGGGAAACAGACCACAAACAGGACTAAAAAGGGAGAGTATAATGTGTCAGAGAAGGAGCAGGGGACAAGGACAGGGGAAAGGGTGTGAGCAGAGCTGGGAGGGGAGGGGATGACAACACATCTTTCTTTTTTTTTTTGGTTCCGGGTATTGAACTCAAGGGTACTTGACCATTGAGCCACATCCCCAGCCCTATTTTGTGATTTATTTAGAGACAGGGTCTCACTGAGTTCCTTATTGCCTCGCCGTTGCTGAGGCTGGTTTTGAACTTGTGATTCTCCAGTCTCAGCCTCCCTAAATGCTGGGATTACAGGCTTGCCCCACTGCGCCCGGCAACATCACACCTTTCTAATGAGACCCGGCTCTTTCATCTCTCATGATGGTCCACCCACCGCCAATCTTACAGCAGACCATAGAGAATCAGGGTTACTTCTGTTGTTCCCCAATGCTGTATCAAGACACCTTCACATTCTCAGTAGCTTCTCCTGGTTCAGCCCACCCTGGCCCTATCCCAGCCCACTGTTTCAGGCTGCTCATCCCTGGGACCAGGAATGAGCTAATTACCCCTAGATTTGAGTCCTTTCCTCATCTCCTAAGAACCCTCTAATCTTACCACCTAAACTTAGAAAGTTCCTGTCTCACAATCTCTCATTATTTTCTGCACCTTCCATTTATTCTGGACTGTTTCTCCGTCATGAGCACGCTGCACGGATACCCATTTCCTTCCTGTTCCAGTTCTCAGGGCCTCTGCCCCAGACGCTCCTCACCTAGAATGCCCTCCTCCAATTCAAACATATTTCATGCTCAAATGTGAAGTTCTCACCCACCTATTTCAGAATCCTTCCCTGCCCACATCAGGCCCAGGAACCCTCCCTTCTTGATCTCCAACAGCAGATGAGGTCTGTACCTCATTACTGTCGCGGTGATGTCTCCATTGTCTCCTGACTGTTGATCTCATCCCTCCGGCCATCTTCGAGGTTCCTGCCATGTTTTTATTTTCTCTGTGTCCTTGAAATCCAAGTTCACGCTGAGCACACAAAAGGTACACCACAGATACAGCTCATTCCACCCATAAGAACAAAGCCTTGCTTTGTCCAGATTTCTTCCTCTCCATTTGAGACATGAAAAAGGTTCGGAAAATTCCAGCATGGGAGTGTTCAGCTTTATTTCAGTTGTGCAAGTGGGAAAAAATGTGCTTTTCCAAAAATGAAAAAATTCCCCAGCCCCTTTCCTCCAAAAGCAATGCACAAACCCCTGACATGTGAGCTCGCCCATTTCTTCACCTCCCTGCGGAGTGAATTGTCCTCCCGTTTCTATGTCGTGTGCACACGTGTTTGCGAGGAACCGAGGAGGATGGAGTCAGAGTGGAAGTTAACCAATCTTGAAAATGAAGCATGTAACAAGTGGAAAGGAAAGAGCTTTCCAAGGCGCATGTCCCCTGGCTTTCCAGCATATAAAGGAAGTCATTCCTTTTTTTTTTTTTTTTTGGTACCAGGGATTGAACTCAGGGGCACTCAACCACTGAGCCACATCCCCAGCCCTATTTTGTGTTTTATATAGAGACAGGGTCTCACTGAGTTGCTTAGCGCCTCGCCATTGCTGAGGCTGGCTTTGAACTCGCGATTCTCCTGTCTCAGCCTCCCAAAGTGCTGGCATTACAAGCGTGAGCCACTGTGCCCGCCCGACTGGAAGTCATTTCTTAACTGTAGAATGTCCCTTCTGTCTCTATTCTTCCTCTCCATCTATCCAAATTCATTTGTTCACTCAACAAACATTAATTGAAGGTTAATTGCCATTGCAGCCTCCAACGTGGTTCCCAGCAATTCCCATTTCCTGGGACTTCCACCTTGTGGGACCTTCTCCCCTTGAGTTTACGCTGGACCTGCTTAACTTGCTTCTCTGAATAGAGCTCAGCGAAAGTGGTGAGAATGCCATGGCCAGCACTGAGTCCACACACATTCACTTCCTTCTTGCTCACACACCCTCTCTCTCGCCTCCCCTCTTCTGTGAAGTCAGCTGCCATGTTGCGAGTGCCCTATGAAGAAGCCCAAGCCTAAGATGCAGTGCAGAACCTGCCAATAGCCAGCAAGGAACTGAACCCTGCCAACACCACGTGGGCTTGGAAACAGATCGCTAGGGTTTGGATGCGTCCTCCAAAGGCATGCACTGAAAGCTTAATCCCTGAAGCCGTGTGGCATTGGGAGAGGATCCTAATGAGAGGCGGCTGAGTCACAGGGGTGCAGCCCTGGTGAGTGGATGAACGCCACCATTGCAGGAGTGGATCAGTTGTCACAACTAAGGTTATTATAAAAGTGAGTCTTCCCCTGGTGCTTTCTCTTCGGCACATGCTGGCCTGTGCTTTCCTCTTCCACCACATTAAGATGCCGCACAAATACCCTTTGCAGTTGCAGGAGCCATGCCCTTGGGCTTCCTAGCCTTGAGATCTGTGAGCTAAATAAACTTCTTTTCTTTATAAAATTCCCAGTCTGTGGTCTGCTGTTATAGCAACAGAAAACAGACCAAGACACAGATCCTCCCCCATTTGAGTCTTCAGATGAGACAGTAGCCACAGCCACCACTTTGTTGGCAGCCTTATGGGAGATGCTGAGCCATAGGACCAGTCTAAGCAGCATCCGGATTCCTGACCCACAGAAACTGTACAGTAGTAAACATTGCTTTAAGTCATTAAGTCTTGGGGTAGTTTGTTATGAAGCAATAAATATGACATAGCATACATGTCATATGACAATTATGTGCCAGGAACTGTTTTGGACCCTGGGGACATAGCAAAAGATAAAATATACACATCCCTTCCCTCGTGTAGCTGACTGCCTAGTGAGAAGACTTTGGCAGATGATTGGTAAAGCATGTTGACTGCAATGGTCTGGCTGGGTCCCTTAGCCCCCCAACATTCACATGTCAGAAACTTAATCTCCAACACAACATGATTGGGAGGTGGAGCCTGATGGAAGGTGTTTAGGCCATGAGGGTAAGTCCCCATGAATGATGGGAGGGGGTTCCCTCTCCTCTGCCCCTGACCACCACATGAGGACATAGTAAGAGGGTCCAGTTCCTTGATTTTGGACTTTCTCACCTCCAGTATTGTGAGAGAAAACATTTCTATTCTTATATGTTACCCAGTCTCAGTTATTTTATTATAGCAGCACAAAACAGGTTAAAACAAGGACAGAGAAAAATGAAGCCAAAAGGGGACTGGAGAATGGATAAGGGTTCAGGGTGAGTGGGGAGATGGGGTGATAGAGGTTGGATCTTTAAATAGGGCAATCAGGAAAGGCCTCGCTGAGAAGGTGGCCTTAAAGTGGTGATTTCAGAGTGAGCCATGTGCTGGTTAGGTGAAGAGTGCCTCGGAGGGATGGAACATTCTAGAATAAGCTTTCTTTTTACTTGGCAAAGTAAAATTTAGAAACAGAAAAGCTCTTGGTTTCTCTTTCTAGCTTATAAGAAAACAACTAAACACTAGCAACCCATCAGAAATGCATTCAAACTTCCGTCTATCCCCAGAGAGAGCTCAGAGGTCAGACAGAGGTAAGTTGTGCTTCTACTAGGTTGGTTTCTGCATTCTCAACATAGGCAGTTACTCACCCTGGCAGGTGGGATTTCTGTGACTTTAGAAGAGGAAAGAAGCTGCACTTTTTGTTCTACTGTGTGCCCTGGCATGGCTTTCCCACTTGACTTGGAATGTGAGACGTTAGGGCTGGACACCTGGGACCCCAGCCAGAGGCACCCCTCTAGAGAAGACTCGAACTGTCCAGTTCACTTCAAGATCCTCCGTGTAACCAATTCATATTGGGCCAGACCCCCTGGATCTAAGAAAGTGAGTGGCTGTCCAGAGGGGGTCAGAGCCAGGGCCACTGATGACCATTCACTGCTACTCACATAGGCCTTGAGGCTCATCTAAAGAATTCAAGCATATCTCAGCACTTTGGGAGGCTGAGACAGGAGAATCGCTAGTTCAAAGCCAGCCTCAGCAACAGCAAGGCGCTAAGCAACTCAGTGAGACCCTGTCTCTACATAAAACACAAAATAGGGCTGGGGATGTGGCTCAGTGGTCGAGTGCCCCTGAGTTCAATCCTCAGTACCAAAAAAAAAAAAGGAAAAAGCAGCTTATAAAATGTTTTGGTCAATTGTTATATTGTGTGTATGTACAGATATGTAACAACAAATTCTATTCATATGGATAATTACACGCACCAATAAAAAATGTGATTGGAGCTGCCCTTTGGTAAAAATAGTTATTCTAATGTGTGAGAAAACAGAGGTGTGGTTAAACTCAGCAATTCTTACCTGGGAGTGGTGGCACACACTTGTAATCCAAGTAATTTGGGATGCTGAGGCAGGTGGATCACAAGTTTGAGGCCAATCTCAGCAAAAATAAAAAAGGACTGGGGATGTGGCTCAGTGGCAAAGCATCCCTGGGTTCAATCCCCAGTACCAAATAACAATCAGAGACTCAGCGATTCTCTTCCTTCCCACCACCATGCTTCACCACCATGTTGTAAGGTGGACACGGAGACCCCGACACCATAGCTGCCCAACAGAGAATGTTGATCTGTAATAGGAGATGCCAAGAGCAGCTCCCCTGCTGAAATCCTAGGAGAGCCAGATCCGACCCTTTAGTCACTGCCTGTGACTTCTGCCAAACACTGGCTTTACTAGACTCCTCTTATAGCCAAGAAAGAGGACGTGAGCTTTCCACCCAGCCCATGTCACTCAGCTCTTCACCCTGCCCTCCCTGGAACAAGGGTGCTCTGCTTTCTGCACACAGGGAGGAATGATGGAGAAAAGTCACTTTCCAGCCCATAAAAATGGGAGCTTTTGTTACCAGCAAACCTACATTAAGGAAACACTTACGGGACAAAAGGGAAATGATTCCAAAGGGCAGTACAGAGATGCTCAAAGGAACAGGGAGCAATGAAAAGAGAAAGTACCTGAGTAGCCAGGCACAGTGGCACACGCCCTGTAATCCCAGCAGCTCAGGAAGCTAGGGCAGGAGGATCACGAGTTCAAAGCCAGCCTCAGCAACAGTGAGGTGCTAAGCAACTCAGTGAGACCCTGTCTCTACAGAAAACACAAAATAGGGCTGAGGATGTGGCTGAGTGGCTGAGTACTCCTGAGTTCAACACCCCAGTACCAAAAAACAAAAACAAAAACAAAAAAACCAAAGAAACAATGGTATTAGTGGTTTCCTACAGGCAGCCACTAATCACAGAACACCTTGCATCTTCATAGACGTCCAAGAGTTCATTCCACTCACTTGACAAACACTTATAGAACATCTGCCATGTGCTAAACACTGTCCTAGCCATCAGGGATACAGTATTGAACAAAATAGGCAGAACTCTCCAGCCAAGGAGAAAAACAATAAATAAGAGAAATAGTGTGTGAACAATAATAAGTTGATGGGGGAGGGAGGGATCCTGGACTGGGGCATGCTATGATTTAATTAAGTGATAAGGGAAGTTCATGCTGCCATGTGATGTTTGATAATGACCTGAATGGAATGAGTGGAAAATCCGTAACCAGGGGGAAAGCTTCAATCAACTTGAGCCAAAGCAGGAGAAGAGTGTCCAGGAGACTAAAACTCATCCTCAGGAGCAGCTTTGGCTGAGTACAGCTTGCTCAGAACTGCCCTGGAGTCCTTTTGAGGGGAACCTGGCACTTGGGTGGTCCCACTGCAGTGGGGCAAGGTGAGGATTTAAAGAACCGTTCTATGGAAAAGGTAATTATTAAGTATGTTCTGGATGTTGCTAGATTGCATTAATGCTCACAACCTTGTGCCTACCTTGAGGTAGGGGCTATTATGATGCTCGTTTTTTTTTTCTACACAAGGTGAGAGTAAGGTTAATCTTTGTCCAAGGTGACAAAGCCAGTAAGCAGGTGGGAGGTTTTCCCAAGCAGGTGAGCTCAGTACCTTGCACACCCAGGCCTCCCATCTGCCCCAGGCCAACGTACAAGAATAGTAGATTTGACTGGGCGCAGTGGCGCAGGCCTGTAATCCCAGCAGCTAGGGAGGCTGAGACAGGAGAATCACGAGTTCAAAGCCAGCCTCAGCAATGGCAAGGCGCTAAGCAACTCAGTGAGACCCTGTCTCTACATAAAACACAAAATAGGGCTGTGGATGAGTGATCCTGAGGAAACAGACAGAAAGGACCCCAAGGAAGACTTAGCCCTTCTTGGAAGCCCTAGGCTGAGTGCTTCCCTCTTCCTCTGACTATGGTATTGTGGGTCCAGGAGACTGGTGGCAGTCGCAGGTGTGGGGGACAATGGGCCAGCTAGGTCTCAGCATTAAAGGCTTTGCAGTTGCAGAGGCAGAGATTGTCCTCCTCCTGTAGTGTACTCCATGCCACCCCCGACCTGCTCTCCATGCAGACTCCCTTCTGGACCTTCCTCCATCAGCTCCTGTCCCTGTGGAAAGCAGGTGACAGGACCACAGCTTTCTTGACAGTGCCTCCATAGGGAGGTGTCCCGGAATGTGCTGGGATAATAGATCTCCCAGGGAATCCCAGCTGGAGCCTGCCAGCCCCTCACCATCAACAAGACATTTCAGCCACCAGAACAGGGACAGGGACTGGACCCCAGCGGATGTGGAGACACATGATTGGGTCTGCCCCGGATTTCAGATGCTTTTTCCTGAATGGCAGGAAGCAGGGAAGAGCAAGTGAGTTCCCCAAGAAGTCAGAAAAGAGATCCAAAGTCCTTTGTCTTCCTCCTATTCATGTGTCTTCAGGGTCCATGATGGTCACTTTTCATCCTCACAATAGCCCCAAGGAAAAATCCAGAAAGAGATGGAGGAGCTATGAAGTGAGGAATCACAACAAAGGCAATGACAATTTTTTAAGTTATCTATCTATCTATCTATCTATTTTTGGTACTGGGGATTGAACCCAGGAGCAATTAACCACTGAGCCATATCCCCAGCCCTTTTAAAATATTTTATTTAGAGACAGGGTCTTGCTGAGTTGCTTAGGGCCTTCCTGAGTGGTGAGGCTGGCCTTGAACTTGTGATCCTCCTGCGTCAGCTTCCCAAGCCACTGCGATTATAAGTATGTTCCATTGCGCCTAGAAAAGGCAATGACCTTTGCTGGCTCCTAACCTATGGTCTTCTCGCCTCTCTCCTCCCTCCATTTTCCCCTTTCTGATCTCTTATTCTTCCTTCTGCTTTTTTCCTTCCTTCTCTTTCTTCTTTTCCTTTTTTCCTTTCTTCTTTATATTAATTGATTCAATAAATGTATATGTCAACTGTTAGATCCTTGCGCAGTACTTGGCACTTGGGATCAAGCAGTAGAGAAAGACAAAGTCCCTCCTCATCAAGTCCACATTCAACGGGGGATAAGGAAATGGCCATAAAGAAATAATCAGGAGGACAGGCACGATGGCGCACGCCTGTAATCCCCGCACTTTGGGTGGCTGAGACAGGAGAATCGCGAGTTCAAAGCCAGCCTCAGCAACAGCGAGGCGCTAAGCAACTCAGTGAGACCCTGTCTCTACATAAAACACAAAATAGGGCTGGGGATGTGGCTCAGAGGTGGAGTGCCCCTGAGTTCAATCTCCAGTACCAAAAAAAAAAAAATAGTAATAATAATAACAATAAAAGAAATAATCAGGGAGCTGGCCGCAGTGGTGCACACCTGTAATCCCAGCACTTTGGGAGGCTGAGACAGGTGAATCGTGAGTTCAAAGCCAGCCGCAGCAACAGCGAGGTGCTAAGCAACTCAGTGAGACCCTGTCTCTACATAAAACACAAAATAGGGCTGGGGATGTGGCTCAGTCCAGTGCCCCTGAGTTAAATCCCCAGTACCCTCCCCCAAAAAAGTCACCAAGTTTGGGATAATTTGTTACACAGCTGTAGATAACCAATACAGCAGGAAGAATGTTGAGATGGCACGGAAGGGAAGCCAGAGAGGAAACCAAGGGTCTGCCTGTCTACCTTAGTGTGCCTTCAGGCTGAGCATGCAGGGATCTCTCTGTTCATGGACCCTGATCTGTCCAGAGGTGCATCAACAGCCATCCCTATTGATTGTTCTGCATGCCCATTTGTATACATGAGGACAATTCTGAAAGTAATTTCTCTAACCCTCAGGGCCTACTATGTGCCTGCATTCAGCTAGACTCTCAGTAGAACTTTTCATTAAATCTCACAATAAACCTTTGAGGTGAATAGAATTATAATAGTTCAATCCTTAGTACCCATTTCCTCCTCCATCCCAAAAAAAAGAGAAAGGCATTTTTTTTTTTACTTTTTTTATTTGGGGGGGGTGCCGGGGATTGAACTCAGGGGCACTCAACCACTGAGCCACATCCCCAGCCCTATTTTGTGTTTTATGTAGAGACAGGGTCTCACTGAGTTGCTTAGCGCCTCACCGTTGCTGAGGCTGGCTTTGAACTCATGAATCTCCTGTCTCAGCCTCCCAAAGTGCTAGGATTACAGGCGTGCGCCACTGTGCCTAGCTGAGGCATTTATTTTAATGAATTGGCACATTTAAAATCTGCAGGGGAGGCTGACAGGCTAAAAATCTCAGCAAGTGTTGACGTTCCAGCTGCAAAGCAAAGGCATTCCAGAGGCAGAATCCCTTCTGCCTCCAGGGACCTCAGTTTCCTCTCCTGAGGCCTTTAGCTGATTCAGTGAGGTCACCCACATTACAGAGGGTAGTCTGCTCTGCTTGTTAATCACATCTAAAAAAACCTTCACAGTAACATCTAGATCAGTGTGTGACCAAACAATTGGACACCATAGCCTAGCCACGTTGACAAAAACATTAACCATAGCTTCCTACCTCTTTAAACATACCACTTTTTTTTTTTTTCTTTTTGGTACTGGAGATTGAACCCAAGGTCACTTAACCACTGATCCACATCCTCAGCCCTTTTTATTTTTTTCTTTTTAGACAGGATCACGCTAGTTTCCTTACCTCTCCCCTGGACTGCTTTCCTTCTGCTTCTTACCCTCACTAAGTTGCTGAGGCTGGCTTTGAATCTGCAATCCTCCTGCCTCAGCCTCCCAAGTTAATAGGATTACTGGCGTGTACCACCACACCCAGAAAAATGCAACTATTTTGAGTTGCATTTTATATCAACAAGGGATTAAATGGATTATTTTCCTATGGATAAAAAGCATAAATATTTCTGGGGAAAATATTTTGCCATGTACTTTGCTGAGGAGGAGGTATTGCTTAAGTATGTCAAGCATTTTATTAATGTTTATTTATTCTGCTTATACATTCCTGAGCTATTGCTGCCGCCCCCCACACCCCTACACACACATCGGCCTCCATACACTAACCCCGTTCATCAGCTGTGTGAGGGACACAGGAACTTTGGAAGTCCCAGGAAACCAGGCTGGACAATTCTCTGCGACCCTAGGGGGTACCTACAGGCTTGCCAGTAACTATAAGGGCACAAATTGTTTTAACAGACACATTTCCCAATCCTCAACTTACCTATACAACCTCTTAAAGTTAATCCACCCAGAAGACCTGTGGTAATGGAGATAAGATCAGACGTGAGATCAAATCTTACAGGAGATTATTGGGTTCTCAGCTTTTGTGCCTTTTCATGAGATTTCAAGCAAGACACAAGCCTTAGTGAAAGCATAGCAAAGTTTACTAGGGGAGAAAGAAGGAATGGACAAGCACCCGCAAGGGAGAGAGGCGGTCCTAGCTTTTATTGGGGAAAAGGGAGATTGTTAGAAGGCCCCGCCCAAGTACTACCACCAAGCTCTGGACAGACTACATTAGCCAACAATCTAAAGGCAACTCTTGGCTATCATGGCCTGACTGACAGGTTCTCATTGGAACTGGTTTTACAGAAATTATGGTTGTTGGGCTCAAGTCTCAATCATTCTGCTTTCCCAGGTCTGGGAGTCTCTGGTCTGAGTTGTTTGTGTAGGGTCTTGCTAAAACTGTCATAGCAATTAGACCCCTTTGAGCAAATAAATTTTTGCCCTTTAGTTCTTACCCCCTACATTTATCTATGCTTCATTTATTCCTCTTATAAGAGAAATACTTTATAGGGCTGAAATCAAGCCAGGGTACTGAAATAGATATCTATTTTTTTTTTTTTTTTTGGTACCGGGGATTGAACTCAGGGGCACTCGACCACTGAGCCACATCCCCAGCCCTATTTTGTGTTTTATGTAGAGACAGGGTCTCACTGAGTTGCTTAGCGCCTCGCCTTTGCTGAGGCTGGCTTTGAACTTGCAATTCTCCTGTCTCAGCCTCCAAAGTGCTAGGATTACAGGTGTGCACCACTGCACCCGACTGAAATAGATATCTTTTCAGACCTCCCTGTGCCACTAAGGCAGGACTGATGATTAACTGATTTGATCTGTATAAAGCATTGTCTTTTTTCTTTTCTCTTTCTCCTCTTCCTCCTCCTCCTCCTCCTCCTTCTTCTTCTTTTGGTACTGGGGATTGACCCCAAGGGCACTTAACCAGTGAGCCACATTCTCAGTCCTTTTTTTGTATTTTATTTAGAGACAGGGTCTTGCTGAGTCGCTTAGAGCCCCACTAAGTTGCTGAGGCTGGTTTTGAACTCATGCTGCTCTTACCCCAGCCTCCCGAGGCACTGGGATAACAGGCAAGAACCACCGCAGTTGGCCCAAGCATTTTCTTACACCCCTAACCCATGACTCACGCCTTCCTGCTACCTAACAATAAAGGTGTTCCTAGACTGCTTTCCTCTGCCTCTCACCCACACTCTGTGCACTAGGCAAAGAAATGTGGACCAGATACCTGGTTCCCAGGTGTCAGAACCTCAACAAGAGAACACTTAACACACATTTCATCCACATCACTGAAAAATACATTTTCAATGAAATGTTACCTTCCTTAATTATTTGTCAAAGTTTATGACATGTTTTACATTTTGGTCAATTTTATAGGAATGATTATTGTCATAACTCAGAATGAAAATGTTTCATTCCTATTAATCTTTCTTTTTCTTTTTTTTTTTTTTTTTTTGGTACCAGGGGTTGACTCAGGAGTATTTGACCACTGAGCCACATCCCCAGCCCTATTTGGTGTTTTATGTAGAGACAAGGTGTCACTGAGTTGCTTAGCGCCTCGCCATTGCTGAGGCTGGCTTTGAACTCACGATTCTCCTATCTCAGCCTCCCAAAGTGATGGGATTACAGGCATGCACCACTGCACCCAGCTCCTATAATCTTTTGATCACAGAAAATACGTAGATTTATGACTTGCTTTTATTTATATTTTTATTGCAGAGAAGTATAAGGGATCAACAAAAGACTTTCTAAGATAAAACTAAAATGCAGGAATAAAAAATTCTTTAGGGAAAGAGAATAGAAACACCATACTTCACTGGGTATAGTGGCACATGCATGAAATCCCAGCGCTTTGGGAGGCCGAGACAGGAGAATCGTGAGTTCAAAGCCAGCCTCAGCAACGGCGAGGTGCTAAGCAACTCAGTGAGACCCTGTCTCTACATAAAACACAAAATAGGGCTGGGTATGTGGCTCAGTGGTAAAGTGCCCCTAGGTTCAAGCCCTAGTACTATGGGGAAAGAAGACAAAAAGGTCTACTCTTTCATGTATTTTTTTCTCCGAAACATATTTATGGATATTAAATTGTGATGAAATTTAGATTATACATGCTACATGTAGAAGAGCAATTAAGCAGTATCTAAAATGTCATTTTTGGGCCTGAGGATATAGCTTGGTTGGTAGAGTGCTTGCCTCGCATACACAAGGCCCTTAGTTTCATCCCTAGCACTGCAAGAAAAAAAAAAAAGTCATTTTTACTGAAAATTACATCATTTGGAATATTTTAAACTTCAGATATAAAATTTTAATGCTAACTTAAAAACATGTTAGGGAGTCAAAAATATTAGGTATATGTGAAGAAATATTTAAAAACCACTGGCCTGGAGTACTTGACACATAAGAGATGGAGCCCACCCAGGTCTCCCTAGGCCTACAACAGCCATATAACCGGGGATCTGTCAGACCTTACCAATAGTGGCTGTGGGCATCTATTCACTGGCTCAGTCTCTGTTCACTTCCTAGAAGGGTGAGTGTCCCTGGAAACAATAGCCTTTTTTTTTTTTTTGGTACCAGGGATTGAACTCAGGGGTACTTGAGCACTGAGCCACATCCCCAGCCCTGTTTTGTGTTTTATGCAGAGACAGGGTCTCACTGAGTCGCTTAGCGCCTCGCCATTGCTGAGGCTGGCTTTGAACTCGGGATTCTCCTGTCTCAGGCTCCCAAAGTGTTGGGATTACAGGCGTGCGCCACAGCGCCTGGCTGAAACAATAGCCGTCTATAGCTAGGCTGTATCAGACACTTCTTAACCAGTTAGGAATTAATTCTTACAGCAAATTTATGAATAGGTAGCATCTTTTTCTTTCATAATTGAGATTTGATTGGTAGTCTTGAAGATCTGTACGTAGACATCTCCATTGTGCACCATTCTCAATGTTTGTACTCCTGGGCTCTTTCTTCAGCTAAGCTGACCTTCCTCTTGGGCACCTTGGTGGGGGGAGAGTGACTGCAGGCCCTGCAGCACTGACAGCCTTCGTGTAGCTCAGCTGCCTGACTGCCGCCACTCTGGCTGCCCAAGATGCTGGGACTGGCAAGTCACGTTTTGTATTATTTTATTTATCCTTGGAGAGGTTAGGTGCAAGTTACTTGCTTAACATTGCCCAGAGAGTAAGTGGACCATCTCCATTTAAAAGCAGGGGGAAGCCGGGCGCGGTGGCTCAAGCCTGTAATCCCAGCACTTAGGGAGGCTGAGACAGGAGAATCGCGAGTTCAAAGTCAGCCTCAGCAATGGCGAAGTGCTAAGCAACTCAGTGAGACCCTGTCTCTACATAAAAACACAAAATAGGGCTGGGGATGTGGCTCAGTGGTCTAGTGCCCCTGAGTTCAATCCCCAGTACCA
>PVHX01010197.1:0-28201 GCA_004024805.1 Geosciurus inauris | reverse complement strand
TAAATAAATAAATAAATAAATAAATAAATAAATAAATAAAAGCGGGGGGAGAGGAGATGAAGGAGGATAGATAAGTCATGGACTGGGAGAAAATATTTGCATAAAGAGCTTATATCCTAAATATATAAAGAACTCTTGCAATCCATTAAAAGGAAAGCAATTCAAATTTTTAAATTGGCACATTTAGACAGATATTTTATAGAAGAAGATATGGTACTGGGAGTGTAGCTCAGTGGTAGAGTGCTTGCCTGGCATGTGCCAGGCCCTGGGTTCAGTTCCAAGCACTGCAAAAAACATACAAAAAAAAAAAATGTCCAATATCACCAGTCATTAAAGAGTTGCAGACTAAAACCTTAATGAGACATCATTACACACTAGAATGGGTAAAATTAAGAAGACTGACTGAGCCGGGGATGGTGGTGCACACCTGTATTCCCAGCACTTTTGGAGGCTGAGGCAGGAGAATCGTGAGTTCAAAGCCAGCCTCAGCAAAGGTGAGGCACTAAGCAGCTCAGTGAGACCCTGTCTCTACATAAAACACAAAATAGGGCTGGGGATATGGCTCAGTGGTCGAGTACCCCTGAGTTCAATCCCTGGTACCAAAAAAAAAAAAAGAAGAAGATTGGCAAATGCCAAATATTGGCAGATATGGGGTATTGAGAACCCCTACCACTTATGGCAGAGATCCAAAATGTGTAGCACTTTGGAACACAGTATACTAGTAGGTTATAGGTGGTGCATACATTTTCCACATACCTAGCTGTTCTATTCCTGGCTATCCACCAAGGAGAAACGAAAATATATGTCTCTACAAAGACTTGGATGTGAATGTTTATAGCAGCTTTATTTGTAAGTATCTCAAACTGAACATAACCCAAGTAATTATCTGCTGGTGAAAGGACAAATGGTCCACACCATAGAATATTATCCAATGATAAAAAGCAATGGACTATCAATATTCTTCCTGCACCAGCCACTTCAGATTTGCCAAAAGGGTCTGAGAAAGCAGGCTGGGGAGTCAGGACTCACCAGATCTCCCAACAGAATTTAGCCAAGATCTGTCAAAACAGGTGCTGCATTATTCACTGTCTGCAACTCCAGAGCCATCGTGGATCCTCCACAAGAGTGTTAGGCTCTCTACTCCCATTTGTCCCATGCCTGAATTTGCAGTCCCTTTACCAAGGTAGATGCCACTGTGACACCGATTGTGGGTTCCCTTGGCATATTAGATCAGTGCCCACCCAACACATCCCGAGAGCCTCTGCACAAAACAAGGGGACTTTATCATGGTTCCCAAGAGACTCTCCAGCTTCAACCCTACCCTGCCAAATAGAACCTTTCCAAAGAGACTTAGAGGCCAGAGGCTCAGTCCACAGGAAGCAGCAAAAGGCTGAAGGAGGCAAATCCCTCTTCCCTGCCCTCTTGTATGAATACCCAAAAGAACAGGGGGCACCTGGGTGCAGAAGCCTCTAGCCAGCCTGCTCCTGCAGCACCACCAGCTGTCCTGATGACAAGGGGTATCCAAAGGGAGCTCCAGGAGCATCCTGAATTGCAGCTCAGCCCCCTGCCTCATTTCTTTCCAAGATAATGGCTTTGGCCCTGGAGTACATGAGTACCAGGGTGAGTACCATGCCTCTGTGGTCCAAAGTACTAATAAAAGTGCCCCACCCCAGGGGCACCTTATCCTTGGCAGATGGGTGGGAACCCAGCCCACAGCTTGGAAACAAGTCCTGAAGTGGTGGAACCAGCCAGACAACCCCGAGCTTGCCAGCTTCCTGTCCCAGGTGCCCACACCAGTCCTGACAAAGCCTGGAGTGAGCTGCTGCAGTGGGGAAAGAGGAAGAGGAGCCTGGATGGGTAGAGCCTCTTCATCCTGGCTCCGCCCCAAGCTCTGCCTACCAGGAGGAAAGAACGGGAGAAAAATGTCCAAGCTGTCAGCAAAAGAAATCAGGAGTGGAGATGGGGACAGGGTGTCAACAAAATTCCAGCAAGTAGAAAACAGATCTATGAGATTTTCACTTTCTCCTCATCACAGAATGTTTAGGGAAAGAGAAGTAGCAAGCTCAGCAGAGCCACAGACAATCTCAGGAAATGCAGGCACCAGCACCCCGAGGAACGGGGTGGGGGGTGGGGGGTGGGGGTGTGAGGCTGGAAACAGGAAGTCTGGTTGCAACTCTCCAAGACGCCTCCCTCCCCATGTAGAGGCAAGATCCACACCTCAGCCTGTGGCCAAACTGCAGAGCTGTCCTCTGGAGAGACCAGGCAGGTGAGGCCAGCTGTGGGGTCTTGGTGTGGCTCACTGCCCCCGACCTCCTTGGGTGTCTTTCCGTGCTGCTATAAAACCTGGCAGTCTGGCTTCCAGCAAGATGAGGCTCGTTCACGAAGAAACTGGCCCAAGGCAATGACCCATGTATACTGCTATTAGGGGTCTCCAATATCAATCAGGGCCACAACCTTATACCATCCTTCTCCTGTGAGACCCACCAAAAGACCAACTCAGCCCCCGCCCACAGGTCTTCCTTTGGCTACTAAATACCTGAATCTTAAGTAGGACCCAACAGCCAAGAATTAAAGTCATTTTGGGAAAGCCGTAACTATGAAAAACAGAGACCAAAACAAACAGAAAAAATGAACTCTAAGGAAGTGGAGATAATGCTGAGATTGGAACAAGAACACAATTTTCATTAGAATTACTACTGCCAGAGGAATAAGAGAAGAGATTAATTCATGAATCAAGAAGACAATGTTTAAAAAAGGAACCCTGGGGGCTGGGATTGTGGCTCAGTGGTAGAGCACTTGCCTTGCATGCATGAGGCACTGGGTTCGATCCTCAGCACCACATAAAAATAAAAAACAAAATAAAGATATTGTGTCCATCTACAACTAAAAAAATTTTTTAAAAAAAGGAACCCTGAACCAGAAACAGCTCTTGAAAACTCAAAGTGATGGTGAAAATATAGAAAAGTGGAAACAAAATAAGGGGGGTGGTATTTCCCAGAAAAAAAAAAGAATACTGATATATAAGGGTAGAATAAAGACACTGACATATGAACCATTTTTTAAAAATTTGTTCCCATAGATTCATTCTTAGGAAGCTACAACCCAGAAACAGGAAGACGGGAATTTAGGAAACAAGGGACCAGAGGGAAGTGAACTGAAGGGACTCCACAGCAAGGTGAAGAAGTCCCTTCCCATTCTGTGGTCTCACCATTTGCAAAAAATCTCCCCAGCCCTTAATCTGCAGGGGCACCAGAAGCAAAGGGTGAAGGGAGGTCTCATCTCAAAATTCAAGCTGTTTGCTGGAATCAAAGGGTGGCCCACTGTCCAACTCTGCAGGATGGATGCCACCTGCACAGAGATGGATCTGATGGAACAGCAATGGGTCCACATTCATAGAGGGGATTTATAGGGTTCTGTTTGAGTACAAATTAATGTCACAAAGAACACCAAGCAAACGGAGTCCAGGCATGGTGGCGCATGATTGTAATCTCAGCTACTTGGGAGGATGAGGCAGGAGGATGTCAAGTTCAAGGCCAACCTCAGCAACTTAGGAAGACTCTATCTCAAAATAAAATATAAAAAAATTTTTAAAAAGCCGGGCACAGTGGCGCACACCTGTAATCCCAGCACTTAGGGAGGCTGAGACAGGAGAATCGTGAGTTCAAAGCCAGCCTCAGCAATGGCGAGGCGCTAAGCAACTCAGTGAGACCCTGTCTCTACATAAAACACAAAATAGGGCTGGGGATGTGGCTCAGTGGTCGAGTGCCCCTGAGTTCAATCTCCAGTACCAAAAAAATAATAAAATAAAAGAGAAAACAGGGCTAGGGGTGTGGCTCAGTGGTCGAGTACCCCTGAATTCAATTCCTGGTACCAAAAAAATAAATAAATAAAGGGCTGGGGATGTAGCTCAGTGGTAGAACACCCCTGGGTTCAATTCCCAGTACAAAAAAAAATAGTAAACAGATCAATTTTCTTGTGCCCTTTGGAATCTCTCTGTCCTAGGTCTCCTGGGGAAGGACACATGAGTGGCTGGAATTCAGTCGCCATTCAGGAATGGCTCAGCACTTCTACTTCTGTGTCAGTGAGACAAGGGGTCAGTACTGCTAGTGCAGATGCCAGCCTAGGGAAGACACCTCACAGTCCAAGTTGACCTTCAGAACTCTGAGAAGCACCTCCTCCAAGAAGCCTGCTATGACTGCCTCCCTGAACCCTGCCCCCTTCCTTCAATGGAGGACTCTACTACTCTGCGGCGTACTTCCCTCTTTCTCTCCTGCATCTAGTGGTCTGTGAGCCCCAAGGACGAAGAGAGGCTGGCTCCAAGTGGGCACACAGGAAATATTTGCTGAATGAATGTGTGAAATACAGGACAGTATGGGTGCACAGTTGGGTGGATGGGTGAGCGAATGCAAAGTATTTTCCCAATGTCAATAACTAAAGTTGTTTGTATGAAAGCTGGTGTTTCTTTAAGGACCATGTGAAAGCCCAGGAGAGGCTGAAATGGGATGAAAACTAAGAAACACAACTGAATCCAGTGTCCATTTTTTTAAGGGATCTGGAAGACATCTGCATCAGTATGAAACCTTGTCCCAACCCAAACATCTCATCCCTCTCTCCTCCAATCCTTCCCATCCCCACTTCCCCTCAGGGCCTACCTGAGGGGCTGAGCTGGACTGACCCAAGAGGCTGGGGATGCAGCTCACTAGGGGGCACTCGTGAGTCACACTGGCCCTGCCCTAGTAGACATAAAACCTTACCCTGGGCCCTTTCCTACCAGGAATGCAGATCCAGAGGCTTCCCACATTCTGTGCAGCCTCCTATCAAGAGCAGAGGGTCTTTCTAAACAGCAATGGCATGCCCACCAAATCAGTACCCACAGTCCAAGGTAGCTTTGCAGTAAAGGCAGGTGACTGGGACTAAAATGATATTTCTAAAAGATCTTCCTTTAGCTGGGGTGGCACATGTCTGTAGGCTGAGGCAGGAGGATGGTAAGTTCAAAGCCAGCCTCAGCAACTTAGAGAGAACCTAAACAACTTAGTGAGACACTCTCTCAAAATAAAATATAAAAAGGGTGAGGAAGTGACTCAGATTAAGCACCCTTGGGTTCAATCGCCAGTACCAAAAAAAAATTTAAAAGATCTTCCTTTATTCACAGGCCTGAAGTTCTCAGTTCTTAGATGCTCGTCCCCCACCCCTTCCCTTTCTGATTGATGGCTGCTCAGACATGAACTGAAGGGTGCACTCCTGCAGTTTCTCCTTTTATTTGCCTATATCCATTAGACACATCTCTGGGCAGGACTGGGAATGGTGGAGGTCCTGGGCAAGAGGATATGGCAGCAGTGTTCAGAAGTCCCTTCCCATTCTGTGGTCTCACCATTTGCAAAAATCTCCCCAGCCCTTAATCTGCAGGGGCACCAGAAGCAAAGAACAACAGAGAAAAGTTAAGAGCTCAAAGGGTGCATGCAGTTTGGAAACTCAGGGATCCTTCATTTTTCAGGAAAGCATCTTCTGGCCTCAACCATTATGGGGTTTTAATTCACTAAGGCTTCAAAGTTGGATGTAATTCCCAGAGACACAAACTCCAGGAGGCAACCTGTGAGAGATTCTAGGGCCTGCCCTGGGAATGAACGGGGGCTGGGGCCCCAAGGAGCAGAGAGCAAAGGCTTGGGGGAGAAAACCTAGAGGGAGGGGTAGGGAAGTGGGTGAAGAAGGGACAGGGCTTTGCAGAAGGACAAAGAGAAGAAGGCTCTGACTTGGATCCTCTTCTCTTGGAAGTAGCACTGGAATTTCCATCTCAATGTCCAGGATCTTCCTGTGGTTTGCTTCCTGCCCCAGATTCTGGTAGGCTTCCTGTTCCCATAACCTGTTAAAAGGAGTGTCCAGGGGAGGCTGGAAAGAGGAATTTCACAACTAGCCATCTTCTTTGATGTTACCACCCAGGCCCTGACGCCCCTCCCCAACCAATCAACCATTTGGAAAGTGAGAGGGACCGATCCCTGATCCCTTCTCAGCTCCTTGGAAGGGGGCTGCTAAGGGAATGAGGTCCCCCTAAGAACTCCTTAATATTCCTGTTAGGTGCAGTGAGACGAAGTTGCAGGGCCAGACTGAGGTTCTATCACAGGCACAGACCCAGGCTAAGGAAGAATGAGGGCGTGATTGCCTGGATCTCTTGCAAAGCCCTGTACACACCTATGATACAGCCACACCCCTGGCAACTGCGCTATGCAGAGCAGAGGCCTGGAGCCTGGCTTACTCTGAGAACTGGGTCACCTCTGCATCTTTCCTGGGCAGGATTCCAGACAAAGCCAGCCACATTGTCATCTGGGAAGAATCATTACCTGCAGATTGCAAGGGGGGGAGTAGGGGAGAGGGTCAAGGCAGGCCTAGAGAGACAGATGAGGAAGAAAACGCTTGTCCCTCTTCTGCTGTCAGCAGAGATTTATATGCAAGCAGGCTGGCCAGCCAGTGCCCACCTATGAGCATCTGCTTCAGGCACATTTGAGCTTCTCACCCAACCACCCTGAAGAGCCAGGTGTGGCTGCCAGCTCAGGCAGGTTCCACTGAGGCCCCTGGCCTTGCCCTGCCTGAGAGGCCCTGCCCTACATTCTTCTTGCAGAAGGGAGAAAAGAAGAAAATTTTTTCTTCTTTTGGAAAGTTTATGAATTTCCCATTCCAGTTTTGGGATGCCCCTACGTCTCCTGTCCCTCTGGGACATAGAGGTGAGCAGTCATAGAGGCCATGTTGGTCTGCAGAAAGCCTGCCCCCACTCTAAGAGGTACCTCCTTGACCCCAGCTGCCCTGAACTGACCCCTTTCTGCAACCATCTGAGGAACATTTGTCAAGCATTTTGTTAGGTGTTCCCCGAAAGCCCCTAAAAGACAGGACTGTCCCATGTGGCCTTTGCCCTGGTTTTGCAACCCCAGAGTGCACATACCCACACCCACTCTCATTCTTACCTCCACCAAGTGTTTCCAAGAAGAATGCTGTCCATGAGGTGAGGCCTCCTGGTAACCCCTTGTCTCTTCCTTCTCATTTATAAGATTCCTGCCTACTAAGCTGGGCACAGTGGCACAAGCCTGTAATCCCAGCACTTTGGGAGGCTGAGACAGGAGAATTGCGAGTTCAAAGCCAGCCTCAGCAATGGCGAGGCACTAAGCAACTCAGTGAGACCCTGTCTCTACATAAAACACAAAATAGGGCTGAGGATGTGGCTCAGTGGTCGAATGCCCCTTAGTTCAATCTCCAGTACCAAAAAAAAAAAAACATTCCTGCCTACTGTGACTAGTTAGGACACTGGTGCAGTGGCCATAGCTTCTCTTTGTAAGCTTGGCATAAATGACCCATTTTCTCATTTGTCTCAGATCCAATCACTATTTGAAATGCAATATTTGGCTTCCAAGAAAACCACACACACACACACACACACACACACATAGTTTTTAGGAGGGCTTTATTAAAAATTAACAATGTCCCTGGCTATTGAGCTTGCAAAGTTTCCTTGTCCCTGGTTCCCTCCAGCAAAGTCTGGGAATTGCAAACTCCCAGAGGGAGGACCCAGCCAGTGGTTGGAATCAGCCCAGACTCTCCTGGTGGCCTGGGACTGCCATCTCTCCACCACCACCACCTCACTCCATGAACCTGTGGAGAGGCCCAATGTGGTCAGGACTCAGTAATGGCCTGAGGAGCTGTGGAGGTAGGAAGGAAGGTGTGGGTGACCCAGAGGGTGTCCCAAAAGGCTTTGGGAGCTGGGCACGGTGGCGCACGCCTGTAATACCAGCACTTTAGGAGGCTGAGACAGGAGAATCGCGAGTTCAAAGCCAGCCTCAGCAATGGTGAGGTGCTAAGCAACTCAGTAAGACCCTGTCTCTACCTAAAACACAAAATAGGGCTGGGGATGTGGCTCAGTGGTCGAGTGCCCCTGAGTTCAATCTCGTGGCTCTGTAGGGGAGGAAGGGGCCAGGGGCAAAGAAGATTCCATATGAAAAACAGCTGAAGTCAAAGAAGTGGGCACAAGGGAGGGTCCTCGGCCAGCAAGGGTGTGGAAAGAAGTGAAAGAAGAGACTGGAACGGGGAGAGTGCAGGTGTGGAGAGAGGAGGATTCTCAGGGCTAGCCGTGTTCATCTAGTGACTCCTGATACCGGTGGACAAGGAGGGGAGCTAGCTCCATCAACTACTCTGTTTGACCCTAGGTAAGATGTTTAACCTCTCTGGGCCTTGGTTTCCTCATTTATGACAAGGATGATAAAAGAACACGCATGGTGACTGGGAGCGCACAGTGATGACAGTGGAAAGCGGGTGGCGACATGCTCAAAGGGGCCCTATTACTACCTTAAGGAAGAGTTGGACAGAATGCCCAACAGAGAGGGTGATTCAGTTGGGTAGGTGGCTCAAATTCACCGGATTTCTCAACCCAGATTCACACTTCCTGAGGAGACAGGTCCTAAGAAAGCGCGAAGGTGTTTGTAAATAATAAAAGTGCAATTCAAAGGTTGCCGCTGGGGGTGAAAACAGTGGGGGTTAGGCGAGAGGCTCGCCACTGGAAGCAGAATCATCTCTTTGCTCCGGCACGGTCCAAATGGACCGGATGTGGACGTCTTTGTAGTCCAGCCCCCCCCAAACAATGCCACTCCTTTCTCAGCAACCCCGGGATTCGCAATGCACCTCTCTGCGTGTCGTCCCGCCGAGGGCTTTAGGGATGACGGATGAGAGCTCGGCGGGCACAGAGTGAGGGCGGTGAGGGGCTGAGTTGGATTAAATCGTCCCCAGCAGCTCAGACAGCAGAGCAGGAGGCGCGGGGGGAGGGGGCAGAGCGCAGCGGGGGTGGGGGACCCGGGCGTCTGGGGAGCGGAGCTGGGCGGCCGGCCCTGCGCCCAGCCCGCAGCGCCGCCTCCCCGGAGGAAGGCTGGGGGCCGGGCGGGGGAGCGGGAGGAGGCGGAGGGCGGAGGAGGGCGGCGCGCTGAGAGGTTATTTGTGGTTCGCTTTGATCCCGAGGGGGAACCTGAAACTCTCACATTCCTGGCATAGCAGCCGCCTCCAGCGCGAGCCGATCCAGGGGCTGCGCGCTGGGGCCCGACCGGCCAGAACGTCGGCGCCACCGGCGAGTGAGCACCTCGGCTGTGGAGCTGAGCGGAGTCAGGCTGGGACGTCTATTCTGACTGTGGCGGGCACCAGCGGGTCTCAGCGGTAAGGAAGGCCGCTGAGCGCTTCCAAGGAGAGCGCTGGGCCGGTCGAGCGAGCCAGAGTCCGGGGGCAGCCCGGCCTTTACCGGGAGCCGTAGCTCTGGGGACCCGGCATCCTCAGGGCTCTCTTTCGAGGCAGCCGCAAAGCCCGGCAAGAGCAGCCTGAAGAGCGCTGAGCCACGCGCTTTGGGTGGGTGAGTGGGTGAGTGGCGTCTCTTGAAGGTGCGTGGATCCCTGGAGGCTGGAGGAGGGGACAGATTCTGGGGAGCGCGGGGTCGGTATTTCGGGTTGGGGGTCCGGTGAGGGGGGCGCGGAAAGAGGTTGCAGGCCCCTCTTGGAGATCAAGTTGCGGGGCCGTGGCAGCCGATTTGGTTAGGTGAGGGGTACAGGTGTCTGCCCCCAACCAGCCCAAGAATTCCTCTTTGTCTTCCTTGGAAAATCCTCTTTGGAGCCACGAACTGACTCTCACTTAGAAAGAATGCAGTTTGCTGTCCAGTCCGGTGACGTCAGCGCTGGAGTATTTGGAAAACAAAGAGGGCTGGGAGGGAGGAAGGGAGGCGGACCCGCGACGCTTAAAGACCTCTCCTGGCTGCCGACTGCCCTCGCCCGCTCGTCCTAGGCTCACTGGCGGCTACCGGTGCTTGTGGTCGGCCTAGGGCCGGGGTAGGTTGGGAGCCCTGGCAGGGGTGCGATCTGCTTTAGGGACTCTAGCTTTAGTTCCTTTGGCGAGAGTGAACCCAGGCAAAGGCTTGCAGACTCGTTCTTGCTTTGAAAGGCGGCTTTCCGAGAGCACAGCGCTCTAGCACCGCAGGGGTGCAAGGCCCGGGTAAGGGAAGCAGATTTTAATAACGATTGAGCTTTTAGGTATCTCAAAGGTTGTGCATCTCAGGGGCATGACCGAGACAAATTGGCGATCAGAGGCCTTGGAGATTTTCCTTGCGTCCAGTGCAGGCACATTGTTGGCGCGCCTGGAATCTTGTGGGGAAGGTTCTGCATTCCTTCTTGCCGCTCCCCGATCCTTCTCAGCAGGAGTCAGCTCAGATAGTGATTAACTTAGGAAATGCCTCGCAGACGAAACTCCATGCGAACTGATTCCTGTTAGCTTGTTTTGCCTCTGGTAACTCTGGAGTCTTAAACATCCGGGGAGGAGGGTTGGGTGCCAGGAAGCCTGTTCTTCAGACTTGTCCCCCACTCCCCACTCTGGGCAGCATGAGTCCTGGAAGTGGGGGAGTGAATTGGGAATGGCTGTTCTGCCAAGCCCAAACAGGCAAGGCAGTGGAGCTAGTTTTGTGGAAAGGCTACATTCCCCTGTACCCCTCCCACAGTACCTGTAGCAGTGCAGTGCAGTTTGGTTTTCTCTGAATCCCATTTTGGAGGTTTGTGTTGGAAGAATCTGTGGAAAGGAAGGTGAGTGAGTGAGGCAGGCAGTCTTCCAGGCTATGAGCCACTAGGAGCCCTCGCCTACAAGGGAACACCTTCCTTGGATATGATCTCCCTAGATTTTGAGCTCAGTCTCCAGCCCTAGGTCCTTGTAACAAAGAGCTTCCCCTCTCCCCCTCCAATTGGCCGAATTATTACTGATGTCAACAAAGATATTGAGTGATCACCCCCTATGTCCCTGGAGAACCAATGGGGGCTTTTCCAGGGAGCAAATTGGGAGGGAATAATCATAAAATCAAAGACACCATGCCATTCTTTCTTAACCCTGACTCCCATGCAGTTCTGTGAGCAGATGACCAACCTGCTAACCTTGCTGGGTAGCACTTTTGGCTCATCTCACAAACCATAGTCCTATTGTTCTGTAGGCTTTTTTTTCCCATCCCTTATTCTCTGATCTCAATGCAGGTTCTCCCTCTTCTCCGTACCTTGTAGAACTGCCAAGGTCATCTGTGACAAGACGTCCAAGATTAATTGTATCAGCAGCCCTTGATGAAGCAGAGCCTACAGTCTGTTCTAGGAGCTCTGGTTCAGGGACAGTGAGGGAAGAGGATAGATGGCTGGGGGCGGATAGAAGGTGGTAGATTGTGACAAGAGCTGGGTTCAGAGGGTCCTGGTAGCTGTTTGCCTAAGGCTTCTATTGAACTACATGCATTTTTTGTTTTTACGCTTGGTCTGGACAGCTCAGTGGTTAGATCTGCCTGGAGTTGTCCATCAGGCTGTTTGATGGGCCCCTGACTGCAGGAACTGAAGTTCCTGTTAGATTACCCTGTGGGTTTCTGTTGTATTCTGTAGGCTTAGTAAGTCTTCATAAGTATCATTACAACTGTGACATTGCCAAGAATTTACAGTGTACCGGAAGCTCAGCACTCAGTGCCTCTTTTCATTTTCAACTCCCTAGGCAAGCAGTATAGGAAACTGAGGCTCAGGGGTTAGGTGACTTGCTTTAATCCCTAGGTGGCAGCGTTTAGCACTTGGACCCAACCTTGCATGAAACCTGCCCATTCCGGCCTAGTTCTTTACCACTGTGCTTTCAATCTGCTATACTGAAAAGCCCTCCCCTTTCTCACATGCTCCCACTGAATGCTCTTCTGTCTCTCTTGCCAGGTGCTCTGGGGCCAGGTGCCTGCTGGCCATTGTCTAGGCAGGTGTGTGCAAGCCAAAGAAACATGAGGACACTGGAAGATTCCTCGGGGACAGTCCTGCACCGCCTCATCCAGGAGCAGCTGCGCTACGGCAACCTGGCTGAGACTCGCACACTGCTGGCCATCCAACAGCAGGCCCTGCGGGGTGGGGCCGCAGCTGGGGGCTCCCTGGAGATCTTGGCACCTGAGGACAATCAGGTGCTCCAGCAGGCCACTAGGCAGGAGCCCCAGGGCCAGGAGCATCAGGGTGGTGAGACCCACCTGGCAGAGAACACCTTCTACCGGTTGTGCTCGCAGCCCAGCAAGGGCGAAGAGCTGCCCACCTATGAGGAGGCCAAAGCCCACTCTCAATACTATGCAGCCCAGCAGGCAGGGTCCCGGCCGCAAGTCGGGGACCGGGATCCTCGAGGGGCCCCAGGCGGCACCCGGCGACAGGATGAAGCTCTGCGGGAGCTACGGCATGGGCACGTGCGCTCCCTGAGTGAAAGGCTCCTGCAGCTGTCCCTGGAAAGGAACGGCGCCCGGGCCCCCAGCCACATGAGCTCCTCCCACAGCTTCCCACAGCTGGCCCGCAGCCAGCAGGGCCCCCCACCCCGAGGCTTCCCTACTGAGGGCCCAGAGGCTCGCGGGCCCCCACCTCAGTACCCACATGCTGTACTCGCCCACGAGACCACTGCTGTCACTGACCCAAGGTACCGCGCCCGCAACAGCCCACACTTCCAGCATGCAGAAGTCAGGTAAAAGCCCCTATCATGGGCATTCAAATCTTGGCTTTCTTCCAGTACACTCTCCCAGGCTGGAGTCTCAAGATCACACCTTGGGTCTGAGCTGGCAAGGTTCCCCACCCACCCCAGCTCCAGAGGCTGCCTGATCTAATCCCTCCTTCTTGAGAAAGGAGAGCTAGTGGCTGGAGGAAAAGGGAACTTAGCCAAGGTCACATAAAAAGTTCATAGCAGCATTGCTTGGAGGCAGAGGTAGACACCTGCTTAGCGGTAGCATTCAAGTAAGTAGGGCTCCCAGAGGATTTGAATTGTAACAGGGGTTAAAGGTGAGATTTCAGAAAGAATTTCCCAAAGACAGAGAATGGCAATCATTGCTGAACTGTCCCCATGTTAAGTAGAAAGGTGAGATCTCCCCTGAAGGTGTTTTAGAAGCATGCTTGCTCTGATTACTGGGAGGAGCTCCTAATGAGGTTATAAGAACCAGGTGGCCACCTTAGAGATCTCCCTGTCAGCTCTCCTGTCTCTACTTTTCAGTTTCCTTTTTTGCTCCCTATGCCTGCAGCCTATAGTATGGGAGAGGATGCTGGGTCCAGGTGAGCTCCTTTATGTGGTGGCTCAGGAGAGGCTACCAGCTCAGGGTAGCAACCTAGAGTTTGAATTTGAGTGTGAAGAGAAACTATTAGAGAATGTGATTTGATTTATCTTAAAAAGGCACATTCATGGGTTATAAATGGCTGCATATAGAGAGTGGATTGTAAGGGCTAGAATGGAAGCAGGGAGACTGGGGAAGGCAGGAAGCCTTTGCCATGGTCATCTCACCTCGCCCTGAGAAGCCATCCATCACTGCTGCATCTCCACCCAAAAGGGTCCAGGAACACCCCCCAGAGGGGCTCCAGGAATTAGCACGCTTTCTTCCTCCGGTGGCTCAAGTCTGGTTCTCTTCATTCTTGCTGAGTCTTCATTTAGTCACCCCCTTTCCCACCATTTGGCCTTTCCTGGGAAAGATGCCTTTCCTTGCTCTCGAGAAACGAGTGACGTGATGTTGCTGGTATGGATGAACCAGAGGTTGGAGCCTCTTGGTTTCTCTCCAGCTTCCACCCGATCCAGACTCCCCACCTTATCTCCCTTCTCAGGACTGATCAGGAAGAGTTTCGGAAGCTGAGTCGAGGTTTCTTCTTTTGGACCAGCCCTATTGAACCCTGTCAGGAAAAGATAATATCTCGGGCAAGGAAATTGACTATTTGCAGGAGAACAAAAAGAGGTTGTGGGGGGAGGCAAGGGGCAGGGAAAGCAAGTGTGAAGGCAAAGGAGACCTATTCTTTCTTGGAACTAAGTCATCCCCAAAGAATGTGTCTACTCTGCCTGGTGCAGAGAGCAGCCAGCTCTGAAGCCACCTTGAGAACTAGCCACATGTAGCAGCAAAGAGAGAGTTTGGACTTCACAGTGGAGACCCTCTGGCCAGCTCTTACTAGAAGCCCTCCTTTAGGTAGTAAGAGAAATGTGCCTACCTGCCCTCTTTTAACTGGTGACGATTATTTGGTGGGAGTTGAGTCAGGAATGTTAGCCTAGGGAGGAGCCATAGGCAGTGAGGCTGGGCATAAGTGCTGAGGGAATTGACCTGCAATAGATTTCAGTTTTTGTGGGACTTCTGGGATTTGGAAAAGTCTTTGTGAAACTAAAGTAGTTGTGACAAGTTGGAATGATAAAGCTCTAGAAAAGAGCCTCTGGCTTTTTGTTGTTCCCCTCAACAGAGAGCCCTGAGGGTAATGTTACAACCAGTGCCAGGGGCCAGTAGAGGATTAACCCCTGAACTCACCCACCATACTAGTCCAGAGATGGCCCCTCATTCTTTAAACTGAGTGAGCTGAGGTCCCTACTAGGAGAGGTGGAATTGAGCCACTATTATGGGAGTACCTCCCCAGCACTTTGCCCGGCCTTACCTGTGGGCCTGGAGACCCTCGTGATTAGCAGAAGAATGGCACTTGCCAAGGATCAAATGGCTGGAGCTGGGATTTGAACATCTATTCATGATACTCTTAATCTTGCAATCTGTCTTGCTCTAACCATTAACTGGAGTCTTCTAAAAATGTTTCATTGTTTGTGGGGGTGGCGGGTGTATGTGTTAAGAGCCCTGAAATAGAAAACTTGAATGTGCTGCTTTGGTGGTCCTAAAACTGGCAGCTTATAACAGATACAAGATAGCTGCTGGGACCCACCACCAAGTGGCCCCAGGGTCTGAAAGGCTATGTTCTCAGTCTTGATCACTGTGGCCTCCAGATCCCAAAAGAACCTTCTATATATTAGACGGATAAAGGGTGCATTTTTAATGGTGCCTCACTTAAGCACTAGTTGCTTAGGAGGCCCAGGATTGTCTTGGCTGATCCCCAAAGCCCTGACCTCAGTGAGGCAGGACATGAAGCAGCATCCTGCATTAATCCCCTCCAGCCCTCTTTTTTTTTTTCGTTTTTAGTACTAGAGATTGAACTCAGGGGTACTTGACCACTGAGCCACATCCACAGCCCTATTGTGTTTTATGTAGAGACAGGGTCTCACTGAGTTGCTTAGCACCTCACCATTGCTGAGGCTGGCTTTGAACTCACGATTCTCCTGTCTCAGCCTCCCTAAGTGCTGGGATTACAGGCGTGTGCCACCGTGCCTGGCTTCCAGCCCTCCTTTCTGGGTCTTGAGAGTCTCAGGCAGTCACCATATGGAAAAAGCCTTTCCTACTGGTTTCTGCCTAACTCTAGAAGGCTGTGTAATGATCAGCAGTCATATTAGTCGTTTATTGACGTAGCTAGAGTCTCTGAGCATTGTCTCTTCTGGTCCCCCAGGATCCTGCAGGCCCAGGTACCTCCCGTGTTCCTCCAGCAGCAGCAGCAGTACCAGTACCTGCAGCAGTCTCAGGAGCACTCTGCACCCCCACCCCCACATCCAGCCGCCCTTGGTCATGGCCCCTTGGGCAATTCACCTGGGGTGGGGGTGCCAGCAAGTGCTCAGGCCTCCTCAGCCACCCCGGGCAGTGCCCACCTGGCCCAGATGGAGGCCGTACTGAGGGAGAATGCCAGGCTGCAGAGGGACAACGAGAGGCTGCAGAGGGAGCTGGAGAGCTCAGCAGAGAAGGCAGGCCGCATTGAGAAGGTAGGTCCTGCCAGGGACCTTGGGGATCTGGCTGGGGAGTGGGCAGCGCAAAGGGAGACAGAGGATCCTGAAAGCCTGGGTCTCTCCAGCCTTCCATCTCCTCCCCCTCCCCCTTCACTCCTCAGGCATCCTCCCAAGCTGACTCCAGACAGCTGGGGAACAGCTGAGTGCCCTGCAGACCTGGAGCATGAGCAGTTGCTGGCCAGTGGCAGTTAGAAAGAGCTCATTCACCAGCCCCCTGCACCCTGGCACCCTTGCCCTGCACACACCCCTCCTGCAGACACCTCCCACAGAGAGCCCTTTGTGTCCCCCACACAACAGCCAGTCTGTTCTAGGCCAAAGAGAAAGCCCCTCCTCTTGGGAAAAAAAGCGACTTGTTGGCATGACAAGCTGGGCTAGGAACACGTGCGCGACTTGTGGCAGCCAAGTGGGAGGGGCAGCCGGGACCAGGCTAGCCTTTTGGCTTGGATGGGGCCACTGCAGGGGCAGATATTCTAGGCAGAGGCAGCTCAGGCTCTGGTCTGGTGCCCCTGCTCTAGGGGAGGTTTACCACTGTGCACCAAAGTTCAGTTTTAACAGATGGCCTCAGGCTCTCGTGACTGTCCTTTGGTGCCCTGTTGAACCACTCAGAACATGCTCACTCTTGACCCTTCGCTCAGATCTCTTAGCAGATTCTAGCCAGAGTAATATGGGGGGGGGGCAGTTGTTGTTGTTTTCTGGATATTGGACACAGAAAAACTGGGTTCATTCAGCCTCTGGTCCTTGGGACAGCAGATGGGACCCTCCTGTGGTCCCAGCAGTCTGGTCCACCTCAGAAGGCTGCAGGCTTCTGGCCATCCCATTGGAGCTACCTGGAGCTCCTGCTGTTTGCTCTCTCATCTCCCCTTTTCTGATGGAAAGTGCCGCCACTCATCAGCCTGGGATCATTTCTGGGATCCTTCCCCTTCCTTCAGCTTGCTCTCTGTCCCTTGCAGCTGGAGAGTGAAATCCAGCAGCTCTCAGAGGCTCATGAGAGTCTGACAAGGGCCTCTTCCAAGCGTGAGGCCCTGGAGAAGACCATGCGGAACAAGATGGACAGTGAAATGAGGCGGCTACAGGATTTCAACCGTGATCTTAGAGGTGAGGGCTGGGGAGAGTCTGTGGAGCTTTGGACTCTCCGTGCTGGGGGAGTCTTCATAATCTCTGTTCTCTGCAAATGTAAGTGTCAGGTTGAAACTCTTGGGGAGCTACCCTTATGAAGAGATTTTTGTCTCTGTGTTCTGGGTCTTGGAGTACCTTGCAGAGTTCTCACCATGTGATCATGACCCCTGAGAAGGTGCTCCCTTCTCATTGGTATCTGAGCTGAGCTGGATCTGTGAACTATAGCTGGTCCTTATGAGCCCATTCCCAGCTTGCAGGATACAGCCTCACAGATAAAAGAGCCCCAGGGAAAACTCAAGCCAGGCAGCATTACCTAACACTAAAACATCTTTCCTTCACTTGAAACAGAGAGATTGGAGTCTGCAAACCGCCGCCTGGCAAGCAAGACACAGGAAGTCCAGGCGGGCAGTCAGGACATGGTGGCCAAGCTGCTTGCTCAGAGTAAGTAGTGGTCTCACTAAGAAGCCTGGCTAGGTATGCAGGCAATAGCACCACTGATCTCTCTGGATGGAGAGAGTTGGTTGGCTCTTTCTGTTGCAAAGCAGTACTTTGGGCACAAGTTTACTGAGTGACTACTATTGGCCCAACACTAGACTAATGGGAGAGGGATGGCTTCCATAGAAGAACAAGATCTAGTTCTCTGTTTATTGGGAAGGCCAAGTGATTCAAGAGGGAAAGCTGGGAAGCAGTGATTTGCTGCTGTTATGGTACTGATCATCATTGCAGCGTTGGTCTGCAGTTGGGGTGCATTGGGCAATAGGGGGTGCAGGATTGCCCTAGTCACAGTGGGATGAAGGAGAATGAAGAGTCTGAGTTTTTCAGGAAGTTCCAGGCAACAGAAAGGTTGGGAGTACTTGATGGTGGGGCCCAGCCATAGCAAGGCAGCCAACCGGCTAAAGGGGTTCTGGAGAATTCTCTCAAAAGGGGGAGGTCCATGCATCCTTGAATGTGGAGGAGTTCATTGACTAGCCCATCCATCCCTTCATTCATTTATTTGTTCATTAGGAGAACTGGGCTAAACACCTGCAGGTGTTTAGCAAGGGGTGGGAGCAGGCCCAGGAATTGGCAAGGAGAGAAGCCATGAATTCAAAGGAGGAACAGATTCCTACACATTCAGTGTTCATGATTCAGGAGACGATCAGTCCCTGGATCAGGAGGCCTAACTGGAAGGGTCTCCGAGGATCTCAGGGGTAGAAAAGAGCCAGAGGTGAAGAAGCCATTAGATGGTTTCTGTGGAGGGGCATGGAGGAAAGTGGGAGCCACTGAAAGCATGGAAGGTTTGGGGGGCTTGAAGTATAGGCTAGGCTGACCTGCCTGTGGGGCAGGCAAAGTGAGACAGCAGTGGCTAAGGGAGGGAGTTGCCCTTAGGACTCGAGAGCGGCAGGGCCAGGCAGATGAGGGGTGTACAGAATGGAGGGCTGACTTTTGGGGCCTAGCTCAGCCAAAGAAAGACGAGTTTCTGGAAGCCTGTAAAGGAGGAGGGTGGGGGGAAGCAGGCCAGGAGGGGGGGAGGCAGGCCAGGAGGCGTTTCCGCTCTCCTGGGAGCCAGCTAGCGCCAGGCTGTTCTTGCTGGAGCCATTAATCTCACAGCCGCGGGTGACCTGGATGCCTGGCATTCCAGAGCCTCTGGGCTGGGCTGGGCTGGGCTGTTCCGCCCAGCTCACCCCCCACTGCTCCCTCCCTCCTGGGCTGATGCAGGCAACTTCCTCCCAAGGAGGCAGGGCCTTCACAAAGGGAGAAAAGGGAGACTGGGACATGGAGGTGGGGGCACCTAGCAGGCACTTATACATCTCCTGGGCCCCTCCAAACGTCCAGCCCTTGCCTGACTGCATATATGTCCAGGATCTGACCTCCAAGGTCCAGCCTCTCATTCCCCGTCAGGTACCTTAAAGGTTATGTGGTGCTATAGGAAGCTTCCCCCACCCCAGAGCTAAGTAAGGAGCACAAGCAGCTTTTCTTGGCCCCCAATAGGCATTTCCCAGGGCTGCAGGGCCTGCAGAGTTCTCAGGGAAGATGGCTCTGGTTGACCTGTCTTTTTGGCAGTCAGACACCACTAGTACAAAAATGTGGCCATTGCCATTTCCAACTGCTTTTACCCACAAGCAAGCCATACAGCTGGCAGCTCTGTCCCTCTGACCTCTCTAATCAGGTCCTGCCCTCCTGCTAGCTCAGCCCCTTGGGCATGTGTCTTATCAGACCTACAGGTTCTCAGACTGTAAGATGGGATGGAGTTCTACCTCCTAGTCACACTAAGGCAGGTCTTGTGTGAACTCTAAGTAATAGGGCTCTGTGAACCCAAACAGAAAGGGACACTGTCCAAACCTGCCTGGCCCCATCCCTCCCCACTCACTGGGTGTTAAGAGTATGGATAGTTCAATTTCAGTATCATCCATCTTTTCTTTCCAAGCCAAAGAATGAGACCAGTCAGCCTAGGCCCAGCCTTTAAAATTCTGTGTGAACCAGGAATGAATTGGTTGACTCTGTCACCTTCCTATCCTGCCACAGGGCCCTTGAATCTGCCTTTCTGTTTGCCAAGGGCAGTGAGGGTTTGATATGACAAATCCTTAGTCACACGTGTCTAAAAGATCAAAATTAAAAATGAGATAAAATCAAACCTTCAGTTCCTTCATCCTTTTTTTTTTTTGGTACTGGGGATTGAACTCAGGGGTACTCGACCACTGAGCCACATCCCCAGCCTTGTTTTGTGTTTTATGTAGAGATAGGGTCTCGCTGAGTTGCTTAGCATCTCACCGTTGCTGAGGCTGGCTTTGAACTCCCGGTTCTCCTGTCTTAATCTCCCAAAGTGCTAGGATTACAGGCGTGCACCACCACGCCCGGCTCAGTCCCTCCCTCTTACTAGCTCCATTTCAAGCGCTCAGTAGCCACTTGTGGCCTACTGACTACTGCTTTGGATAGCATGTTATAGAATAATTCCATAATAGCAGAAAATGCCACTGTTCCAGAAATAGTGCCTTTGGCTTCATTAGCCCCATAGTCCCATCTACCTCCTGCTCTTCAGCAAGGTAAGTGCCCATTCCTTGGGGAGCAGCCTGCAACTCCCAAGGAGCAGGTGCACAGAAGCGGATTTAAACCAAGAACATTGGCTAGAGGACTCTCATCTGGCCCAGGCCTCAATCAGCATTAAAAGTCAGGAGAGCTGGAACCACAGACACAAATCTTTCACCAGAGACATTTGCAGTGTGCCACAGAGTTTGCACTCCTTTGCCCAAATTTAGATCACCAGACCATGGAAAGAAATGTGGTACTAAATAGGAGAGACCTGGATTGGAAGAAGGAACCAACTTTGGGAGGCCCTTTGTAGGGGCAAGTGCCTCACACCACAGCCTGGGCTTTTGGAGCCAGACCAGCCTGGATTCCCATCTGGCAGCCCCAGTCCCTCTCCTCTGTTTGTTCCCCCTCTAAGTTGGGGGAGAAACCCAGCCTATTTAGAGGGCCTGAAGGATTTAATGGAGTGAGATGCTCAGTGCCTGGTTCATGGGGTGGCAAATAGTGATTCTCCTCTTTTTTCATCTTCCCTCTTGAATGATGACAATGCCACCGTCCCCCAGAGCCTTCATTTTCTCACCTGTAAAAGGACATCTTAGGCATCACAGTCTCTACCACCAGTCTGCAAGTTATCATGAGGCTCAAGGGAAATTGTGAATTGTGGTACCTGGTATAGGTGCAGTGTTTGGGGCCCAGTAGACAGGTAGTATAGTCGGTCTAGTTGTTCCTGCAGGGGTCCTAGAGCCAGACTCTGTCATTTACTCCTGACTTCATCTGAGCCTCAGTTTCCTCCTGTGAATCTAACGCCTAGGATTGTCAAGAGGGTGGGGCCAACCAGGGTGGTTGCCATCACTGACCAACCCCCTCTCTTTTTCCCTGTAGGCTACGAGCAGCAACAGGAGCAGGAGAAGCTGGAGCGGGAGATGGCGCTGCTGCGCGGTGCCATCGAGGACCAGCGGCGGCGAGCAGAGCTACTGGAGCAGGCTCTGGGCAACGCTCAGGGTCGTGCAGCACGAGCTGAGGAGGAGCTGCGTAAGAAGCAAGCCTATGTGGAGAAGGTAGAGCGGCTGCAGCAGGCGCTCGGGCAGCTGCAGGCCGCCTGCGAGAAGCGGGAACAGCTGGAACTGCGACTGAGGACGCGCCTGGAGCAGGAACTCAAGGCCCTGCGCGCACAGCAGGTGAGCCAGGAAGATATGCAGGAGCCAGAGTTAGGGCAGTATCTGAGGAGGCTGGGCCCAAGGGGCTCCCTTGGGAGCCCCTGCTCAGATACAAGGCCTCAGCCCCCTGGGAAAGCACTGGTGTCTGATCTATGGACCCTCTTTCCCCAGTAGCCATTCACTCACCTGTGATGGCAAAGGCCCTGCTGCTTGGCCTGAGTCCAAGCTTGGGGGGACTCTTGTGCCCAGCAATAGCCAAAGTTGGCATCCTTGATCTCTAGAGAAAGTAGATTTGTAACCTGGATATAGAAGCCTGGCCAGCTCTTTATCTCCAGGATTGAAGGTTGCCAGATCCTGTCTTTTTTCCTACTTTGGACTTATATATAAACCAGATGGATGTGTCTACTCCCAGCCTTAGCCTTCCCATAGAGATAGGGTGACCAAACCTGTTGCCCAGTCTGTTCTAGTTTACACCCTTTTGTCCCAGTGTGGGGTTTGGGGTTTTTGCTTGTTTCTTTGTTTTCCGTATTACATTTTCACCACCACTATCACTCCTTTTTAAAAAATTTTGAGACAGGGTCTCACTAAGTTACTCAGGCCCCCCTCAAACTTGCCATCCTCTTGCCTCAGCCTCCCCAGTAGCTGGGATTATAGGTGGGTGCTGCTGTGCCCAGCTCCAGTATGATTTTTTTGTGGGGGGTACAGGCATTGAACCCAGGGGTACTTAACCACTGAGCCATATTCCCACCCCTTTTTATGTTTTATTTTGAGATAGGGTCTTGCTAAATTGCTTAGGACCTCGCTAAGAGGATGACGCTGGCTTTGAACTAAGACTCTCCCGCCTCAGCCCCGCTGGCTGCTGGGATTACAGACGTGGGTGACCACATCCACCCAGTGTGATCATTGATAGTCCTATTCCTAGTTTAGAGAATCATTTATATGGTCCTTGGCCACAGGATTCAGAGCAAGTATGTGGGGGTCTATGCCCCCACTCTCTGGGCACAGCAACATGTAGAGTCTGTGTCATACATGGCTGAGCAAACACGTGCAGGTGGGACTCTTCATGAGGAAGAGGAGCGGCCATACCACAACCTCCACCCTTGACCACGGTGCTTCTTACTGTGCAGAGACAGACAGGCCCCCCCAATAGCGGCGCCGGCAGTGGTGGCTCCTCAGAGCTGAGTGCCCTGCGACTGTCAGAACAACTGCGGGAGAAGGAGGAACAGATTCTGGCGTTGGAAGCTGACATGACCAAGTGGGAGCAGAAATATCTAGAGGAGCGTGCCATGAGGCAGTTTGCCATGGACGCGGCCGCCACCGCAGCTGCTCAGCGTGACACTACTCTCATCCGACACTCCCCTCAGCCCTCGCCCAGCAGTAGCTTCAATGAGGGCCTGCTCGCAGGTGGCCACAGACATCAGGAGATGGAAAGCAGGTTGGGCATTGCAGCCTAGGCCTGGGCACCGTGGTGGGGGTGGGGGTGGGGGTGGCTGTCTGCTCTGTCCTTGTTCCCTGGTAAATAGGCCTCTGGCCCCACTCAGCTCAGCAGGCCACCTGCTTCTAAACTGACCCCCAGGTTTGGCACACCTAAGTTCTTGGTCTACCCAGGAGATTCTGACCTTGGAGGTGGTGGCTACCACCCAGGCTCTAAGCTTCTACACCCTCTCTGGTGAATTGCCCTTTAACACAAGAGAGGGTCCTGCCACTGCTGCCGTCAGTGAGTATAGACAGACCTGCTCCTGGTGACATGTTTTTGTCATATGAGAAGTGCCCAAAGCCTGGGCTTACAGCATCAAATTGCAGAGCCGTGCTGGCATCTGCAGCCCACTCCAGGTTCCTGATGCAAAAGAGAGGGGTCCCCATGGCTATAGGGAGGGAGGCATGTGGCTGTGGGTCTGACGAGGGGGCATGGCCTTTCCCCCCTCAGGTTAAAGGTGCTCCATGCCCAGATCCTGGAGAAGGACGCAGTGATAAAGGTCCTGCAGCAACGTTCCAGAAAAGACCCTGGCAAGGCCACCCAGGGCTCCCTGCGGCCCGCCAAGTCAGTGCCATCTATCTTTGCGGCTGCAGCAGCAGGGACCCAGGGCTGGCAAGGGCTTTCATCAAGTGAGCGACAAGCAGATGCCCCCACCCAGCTGACTATAGGTAAGAGGAGGTTGGTGGTGGGATAGATGGGGTTTGTCTCAGGTCCAAACATAGATTGCCAGGCCTTTCCTCCCAGCACCAAGGCTCATAGAATCCAGGCCTTTCTGACTACTCCTAAGGGAACTGGTTTATACTGTGGCTCCAGGGACCCTACAGCCCACAGCTATCTTGCCAGTCTGAAGAGAGGTGTTAGCCTCCCTCCATGCATTCTATCACTCTCAGCCCCAGGATTTAACAATCCAATAAAATTAGAGCTTTCGGTGCAGATGCGTCTTCTACACAAACCCATTCCCCTCTTCCTAATCAGACACTACAGAAATTCTAGATTTACTTTACAAAGGAAGGTTCCGCCACTCAACACTATCTGGTTGCCAAGCCAGCCCGATGGTTACTCCCTTCACATTTAGTCTTATCAGACTTATTGCCAATCATGAGCAACCCATTCTGCCTCCAGTGTCTAACAGGTCCTGTTAACTTGGGGTATTTTTTCATAGAGGCTACCTCTAATAAACCAGGTAGTAACCATCAATCTGCCTTTCCCCCAGACAGGGCACCGTTAGAGGGGACAGCGGCTGTAGATCCCCTCCCTGCCCACACAAAACATGGGAGCAGAGATGGGAGTACCCAGACTGATGGCCTGCCAGACAGCCCCTCTGCCTGCCTGGCACCAGAGCCCAATGGCCTGCTTGGGTGCAGCAGTGGCCAGAAGGCGACCTCTTTGGGTGAGCCCCGCGTTTCTTCATGGTTTCTGTGCTGGGCAGGGCTGAGGGTGTGCTGGGTATGAACTAGAACACCGAGGCCCTCTCCAGACCCTGGTCATTACCCACCCTCCATAAAGAGCCCTTCATAGTAAGAGGTGAAGAGGCTTCTGGTCCACCTCAGTGTGAACACCAGGGCTGTTGGCTATGTGAGTAGAGGGATCGGAAGCCCTGATTAGAGACAGATCCGAATTCAGAAAGAAAGCAACAAAACAGAAAGCACTTTATCTCCTCCTTCATGGTTTTCCTGACATATTTCATTGCCAATCTAAATAGCTAAGATAATGGAGCCTGACAAGTTATCCAAGTTATCCTGAGGGCACTCTCAAGTTAGGAGACTGTTTAAAGAGTCCAGGAAGGAGAAACTTGAGAACATGCCCTTTTTTTTTTTTGGCTCCCCTTCTACATAGCCTTTGCATATTTGCCTGTGCCTCATGATCTCAAAAAACCACAGGCATGGAAAGAATGCAGCAGCCTCCCTCCCTTAGGGCCCTCCATGGCTCCCTCCAAGCCCTCCAACCAGTTCATAGTTAGAAACAAAGGGAGCTTCCCCATTGGAGGCTGGGGGTCTGGGCCAAGAGCTGAGAAGCAACAGAGTGTTGTTCTAGGTTGGCCTGGTTAGGAGAACCCAGGTACTTAGCCAGCTGAGTGAGGGAAAGTTGGTGAAGTAAAATCCTGTCTTAAAAATTGGCCAGGGGAGATGGGCGCAATGGCACACGCCTGTAATGCTAGCTATTCAGGAGGCTGAAGGACAGGAGGATCACAAGTTTGAGGTCAGACTCAGCAACTTTGCAAGACTTTGTCTCAAAGGTTAAAAATAGAAAAGGACTGGGGACGTAGTCCTTGCCTAGCATGCATATGTCCCTGGTTAGATCCCCAGTATTGTAGAAGGGGAAAAAAAAAGTGCTAGGATTTTAAAAGAGCAATCTGGTAACATATGTGCCTGTGTTTTTGTCTCTCCCCAGACTCTGTAGCAACATCCCAAGTCCAGGATTTGTCGGACATGGTAGAGATACTGATCTGAAGGAGGTGATGCCTTGAGGACCCTCACTCGCCCTTGCCCTCTCCTCCCCTGCCCTTGGCCATTCCAACAGCCCCCCTTCAACTGCTGCTTCCCCACTTTCCCCAGCTAATGACCCTCTAGTCCTAGGAGCTCAGGAAGGAGTGCTACAGGGAAGGGAACTGAGAAAGACCAGCACCCCAAAGGACTGCTTCTTAGCCCACACTCTTCCCTGCCCATGAAGAATAAGGCTTCACCCTCTGCCCACTGCTCAAGGCCTGCAGCTGGGGTAGCGACTAAAAGCCCAGAAAGGAACTGAGCCCACTCTAACCTGCCACTTGCCATTTGGCATTCTGGAAGGGAGGGAGAGAGAATATGTTGATTTGGGGGGCTGATTGCTAAGGATCGCTGCCCACGGGCATCAGGGGGGCAGGTCAGCTATGTTTTTTGGCCAAGTGTGGTCCCAGCCAACTTCATCTGCTTTTTAGTTCCTCCCTGTCATCTTGGGATCACTACACCTTGAATCTTTGGAGGACTGTTGAGGATGTAAGTCCTGTAGAAGCTACGGTCTTACCCCTCACTTGGAGCAGGCTGTGGCCATTTGAGTGGCCTGGGAGATGGTTTCCAGTTTGTAAATAATTCCCTTTTTTGTGGAACAGAAAATTGAGGCATGCTGGTTCAGATTTGTCTTCATGAGTGTTGTTCTGTCCCTGCTGCCATGGTTCCTGAAACTTCTGACTGGCTTCCTGCTTATCCTTCCTTCTCAAATTCTTGGTCCATGGATTTTGATGCTGTTTGATGCATGGGACATTGCCTGCCTGTCTTTCCATCTTGAGCCCTGTATTAAATGCCCATGGATGGGATCCCCATCACCAACCTTTTGAAATGGCTCTACAACTCCTGTCCCTGGGACATCCTGTCAGTTTGATTATAAAAACTGAGCCAGAGGAAATGAGCTACCACACAGGGACATCTGCCATGCCACTTGTGGATGAAGGTGGCCCTATCCAGCACCAGTTCTGTGAAGAAACTGGAGTTATTTTGTTCTTATAATGTCTTTGTTCCCACCTGGAGGGATTGGGAGAGGAAGCTGTACTGTTGAAAACTAGCCAATGAGCTACAAGATGTGACTTTACATGGAGCCCCCATCACAAAATGGCGTCCGTGGGGCTGGATCCTCAAGCGACCCAGGTGCAGTCCCACAACAGGGCCAGATACTTTGAATGAGGGTGAAGTGTCCCGCATGGCAGCCTGCAGCAGCAGAGGTTTTTGACTTTGCTCTTAAAAGCCCCCCACTTCAGTCTAGTAGCAATTGGTGGATTTTAGCAGTTGTGTCTTTACTGTTTTCAGTTCTCCTTGAATATTTGTGAGTTTTTTTTTTTTCTTCTTGTTTTTAAGTTCTGTATGTGTTGTTTCATTCCCACATTCCCCAAGTTACCTTTTTAAACATTTGCATTTGCTGGACAATTGCATATTTTTTTAATTCCCCAACCCTTGAAAAATACATTTGGTTCATGTGCATTGTTTACAAAGCAAAAAGAAAAAGAAAAAAAAAAACAACAACAAAAAATATCATGAAAGGACAAAAAAAAACAACTTAATATATTTTGGATTAATATTTGGTATTTCTTTTAAAGTATTTTTTGTGCTGTGAACATTTTCTGCCAAAGACCGTGATGTGTGTCTGTATGTTTAAGTTATCATAAATATTTAAATGTAAACATGGCTGTTTTGTTATGCCACCCTGTACCAGGATTGCTGCTGCATTCCACTGGGTGTAACGGTATTTTAATAAAAAAATTTATAAAGAGTGGTGTGTTTGAACTGAGGGAAGGAAGGGAGGTGAGGATTTTAAGGGCCACCCATGTCATAGTCCTTCAAGGACCCAAGACAAGTCCTAGGAATTTTGTGAAGTTCCTTTAAGGAGAGTTGGAATAAGGATATGGTTGATTTTTCCAGAGGAAGTTCTTAGAATGTTGGGAGGGGCTGAGCATGGTGGCACACGCCTGTAATCCCAGAAGCTTTGGAGGCTGAGGCAGAAGCCAGCCCTCAGCAACTTAGTAAGGCCTTAAACAACTCAGTGAGACCCTGTCTCTAAAGTACAAAAAAAGGACTGAGGATGTGCTCTGTGGTTAGGTGTTCTTGAGTTCAATTCCCCCATACCAAAAAAAAACTTGGTGGAAGGGAAAAGAGGGTATGTCAGATGGTAGCTTCCCCATGTAACTCTGACCACACGTTGGGTACTATCACCCTTACTCCTACCTTCCCTGCCACCCAGCATGGTCTTGTCTCCAGGCACCATGCCTGATGTCTGCCTGGACATGCGCAGAAGATGTTTGTGTGTGTGGCATGTTCTTGGGCACCTCTTCCTTTTGCTATAACATCACTCACTCCCAATGCCCAGGAAAGTATATTGCACCGGGCGCGGTGGCACATGCCTGTAATCCCAGCACTTAGGGAGCCTGAGACAGGAGAATCGCGAGTTCAAAGCCAGCCTCAGCAATGGTGAGGCACTAAAAGTGAGACCCTGTCTCTACATAAAACACAAAATAAGGCTGGGAATGTGGCTCAGTGGTCGACTGCCCCTGAGTTCAATCCCCAGTACCAAAATATATATATATTTTTTTCAATATATATATTGAAAATATATATTCATTATATATATGATTCAAAAAAAGAAAACCATTCTCAATCTTTGGATCTGTTCTCAATGGTAGCAGACAAAACTGACCATCAGGCAACCAGACAGGCTCTGAGGCATGTGTCAGTTACCCCATGGCCATGGGTGAGGTATCCTCAGACAGGTATGGGGACTTTGTGGCCATGTTGATGAGTAACCAAACTGGGATCCTAGAGAAGGTGTTCCTATGCCAACCTTCCTGCTCACAGGAATGGAGTCAAGCAGGTAGAAGAATTCAGAAGATTTTTCTAAGAACTTTGCAGATGACAATGGACCCTACCAAACAGGGGTGATCACCTCATCCTGCAGCCTACTTCCTGCCACCTGGGCAACATGGAGGCCTGCCTTACTCTTTCCAAGCATTGGACTGGAGTTTTGGCTGTGCAAATAGGTTTCTCACCTGAAAGGCAGGCTGTCCTTGGAGGCAGCCTGAATGATGGCTTCCTGCACTTACCTGCTCCTGGTCCTTTGCTAACACTCAGTGTCCAAAACAAAATGGGAGCAGCTGTGGCAGGGGGTTCCCATTCAGCTCTACTTGCTACATGCACCCCCCCCAAGGGCCTGTGGGCAGCTCAGACCTGGAGCAGTAAGCCCAGAACACCATCCCAATCCAGCACCTTTGGCCAGTGGCTTTTGAAGAATTTGTGCCTTTTGTAGAATCTAGTCTGCCAGGAGTCGCCTTACTATTTCCTTGAGG